>BMAO01028351.1:0-60187 GCA_019973975.1 Trichonephila clavata
TGTACTACTATACTTCCTTGTATCGCACGGAAAACATAATTTGCTGCACTCCCGTACTCGTGCTGTACTCACATAGTAAATTTTATCAGCTAGTTTTTTGCATCGATTTCAACATATATTAGTAATTAATAGTAGGCTGTAATTTTATCGTTATATATTAATAGAATTGTGTTTTAATTTGTAATAGTTAAATTTCTTTTTATATTTTTTTCCCTATGGCCCAGAGTATTCACAAATAGAGGTGAAGTTTGGCTAGTCACAAAACATTGTTTAAACCTGCAACATCGGTTCTTAATGTCAGAAGTTCCTTATAGTACTAATGTGGCTTTCTTACTATGTTAACTAGTTTTGTAACTATTTTGTTTATATTTATGGATTATACAATGTATGGATTATATATATATATATATATATATATATATATATATATATATATATATATATATATTATATAATCAAAATTTCTCTACAAGAGAGAGATGAATTAACATGATTAATACTTAAAAGAAAAGCAATTGCTAGATAACCAGACAACAGAATTTAAAAGAAGATATGAAAAATTGAAATAACAGAGCAAAATATAAAATAATGGATGCTTCAGTATTATCAACATTGCTGACTTAGGACAGCTTGTGTACAAAAAAATTTCTCTTAAAAAAATTTATCTGTATAAAAGTGGGAATGAACATGTTTTTTGGCCTGCCAACCTTCCCCCTTTCTGTAAATAATACCGAGCAAATACCAATTGGAAATAGTGGATAGGAAATCTAAATCCATTATAAGAAAAAGGTAACTTACCTAAAAATTGCATACTGAAATGCAGAGCCCGCGCTAAATCTGACTACAATAAACAAGTTATTGCCAGATTCTCGACCCAAATACAATTTCAAAACAAAGAGATGGCTAAAAAATAGCACTCAGCAAAAGTATGAAAAGATTAGAAATAATAAAATAAGAATTGTTAACATACTACCATTATCTTAGAGACTCTTAATATGATTTAAAAGTTATAATAAATTTTTAAAAAGTAATTTTACCTAAAACTAGAAACTGGGGGTATTTAAAACTATCTAGGAAGAATAATAAATCTATAATATAAACCTATGGAAATTTAATCCTTACTATTTAGAATTTCTTTATTTAAATATCTATTATTAAAATTAATTGGGTAGTTTTGAATTAAACAGTATTTAGTAAAATGTTTATAATTTTTTATTTTTTTTTTGATTTATTAGAAACTAGAAATTTATTGCGTAGTGTGTAATTAAGAACAACATTTCTGAATATAGACACATGCACATTACTCTCCCAATGTGGTACTTTTATAATATTGAAATTCAAGTCTTCTCGTTTATCATAAATATTAGTAACTATTTTATTATCTTTTAATTTAATTTCTATATGAAGAAAATTTGCATCATAACTGTTACTATATATATATATATATATATATATATAAATTTATAATATATATTTGTGTTTGTGTCTCGATACATTTCTAAATTGATATAGGGACAATGATGTATTTAAAAATTCATATATATTTCATATTCATATTTCTAAAAAAGCAATATTTTTTTTTAAACAGAAGTCTGTCTCTATTTATTTGCATAGCTTCCACCCACTTTTCAAATATTTAGAATCCGACACCTACCAGAAACTCATACCCACAAACATTTAAATTTTACGTTACACAGAGAAAACAAAGGATACAATAAGAAAAAATAACGCTTTCTCAAACCTTGTAGAAAACAGAGAACTTTTACCACAAAATTCTTCGCATGAGCTTCGAGTCAAGATTCCTTTCTCTTGGGAGAAGGAAAAGAACAGTTTCGAAATAATGGGGTAGATGAAAGTGAAAGCAAATGGTCCCTTTTCTCTTACAAAGCAGATGTTTGAAATCTCTGGTTTAAAATATTCATAAGCGCTATTTGTGAATCGAGGAGTTGCCTTCTTTCGGCATGTTAACTACCTCATTACACCGTTATTTATGTGGTACTTCCTTATTCTCTTTATATCCTCTGAGAAATACATTCTTTCCACAAAAATAAAACATTTTATTCTTATTCTTGGGCAAAATATTCGAGAATACGAACAATAACCGCAGTTTATCGTTAATTTCTATTTTTAAAATTATTCTTGACTGCTAGCAAGACAGAGAATCAAACTGTTGAATGTACTCCGCTATCAAATTTTATTGGATTAATTATTTATCTTTTTATAAGTTCATATTGGAACATTGCACTACATTGATAACTGGGAATTGTACGCTTTAACTGAAAGAAAATCCTTGCAAATTATTTTTATTAATTTATTGGATTGATCCTGTGCATATTTAAAATATACTAAAATGATAAGAAGAGATATAAAGATGTTGCGCAAATGTTTCTTTTAATGAATTCATTAAATGTGGGAATTCTATCTTGTTTCCTTTGTATATATGTATATACAATATAAATATATATTATATATATAAGTTTTTTAAGTGCTTAATTTCAGAATCACTATTTCTTAAAAAGAGCTTAATGTATATTAAAAATATATAATTTATTTCAGTTTAAAATCTAGCTAAGGAAGTTTATAATATATTGATATCAATATCCCATATCTATCACTCTCCATTCATTTTATCCAAAATTTTCAAAAAAAGCATATTTTTAACAATATTCAAAATTCTATGAACTGATTAAAGTTGTATTTTTAATGTTTCAAAAGAATTTTAATTGTAATTTCATTAGGCTTATGAATCGAATTACTGAATTAGTTTTCTATCAAATTCTAGCGAATTTTTCTCCATTATGAGTCAATTTATTTATTGTAGAAATAGGTAAAGAATGGCGCAAACATCCTACGCCCCCAACTCTAAATCATAATTTTCATTCTCCCCTCTCATCCATACAATTACAATCTATTTAACTAATGCAATTGACGCTGAAGCTACAATACGGCCTCAAACTCTTAGTTGCCACTCGCTCAGCCAAAGCGTTAAATGTACCTGACGTATATATACGTATTTCCCAATTAGGATCTTTTCCATGCATACAATTATTTCGAAAGCTTCGGAATATAACAAAAGGGATCTTGACAGTGTTTGCAAAAGTTAACTTATTACAGAAAATTTGTTGTTATTTATTCTTTTTCTCTCTCCCTCCACCCAATACATCAGATACAAGGATTGACGTTGAAAACGGATGCACTGGAGAGAGAATCACGTAACTTTTAATCGGAAGTTAAGAGATTAATTATAAATTGTACAAATTATCAATATAAGTTTAATTTTTGTACAGAATTTTATTTATGGCAGTCCCCATGGGATCATCGGTAATTATTAAACTTGTTCTTAGCCTAGTACTGTTTAGTTCAATATAAAATACATTGTGCATTACTGATACATTTATACGTGTATGATGTAAGTGTAAATGTGTATTTTATTTTTAATTTTGTCAGGATGTATTTAGTTTGTTTACTTTCAGTAAATGAATAATTTTTAAAATAATATTTTTTATTTGTCGGCTTTTCAATATGTTTGCGCTTAACTCATCGATTTATCACGCCTCCTTGAGAGGCACGCCCCACTGTTAGAGAAACGCACAAGCTGTTTAAATATATAAAATGCAATTATTAAAACAAATTGACGTTTAAGAAACACCTGTACTTCATAACTGCGCTTAACATACGATATTTTTGCGAAAATATTATTTTAAAATATATTCTTTAATGTTTAAAATTAGAAGAGTAAGAGAAAAAAAGTGTATTGTTGTAAATCGCTTTTAAAAAAATCACTAAAATCTTTTCTATTCTCAAAAGTATGAAACTATCGTTTGCAGTAAGAAATAAATTTATTTATAACAGCATGATTCAAAACCCTTAAAACGTAAAATTTTGCAAACTTTATCCTTTAAGACCTACAATTTTTATAACGATTGTTTTCGCCAAATTAATGAGAGCTGAAATAAATTTGAAACGCATTTTAAGAAAACAAATTGTTTCAATATTTAGTAAAATCAACAACGTTTAATTCATGTAACTTTTAATAAGGTATTGTTTTTTTTAAATTTTAATATATTTCATAAATATGTAGTTTTATTTTAGCACGTAAAAAGTTGCCCTTTTAGCATAAAGGGACAGTAGAAAAAAAGCGAATCATATTTTATAAAAGAAAAAAGTTGGTAAACAGAAATAATATGTTGAAGTGTTCTGCTATCTAAAGAATAAAGTGAAGCTTAAATATAATATTAATTTTGGTACACTTTTATACTTGAGAACATTATTCCAATTTTGGCTACTATTTTTTAATATCACAAGGACAGTGTTAAATCATTAAGTTGTGTGGAAGTAAATTCCAGACTTTTGAAATGCCCCATTTTTGGTAAAAAATGTACATAAGCATTTGTTTTAATATCAATATGTAAATAGTCCAAAATATCCAAATGGCACACATTAAAGAATAAAAACTGAATAATAACTAAAATGTTTAATTAAATTGTTTTACTCGTTTTTTCAATAATGATGACTTATTTTCTAACCGGTTTTTAAAAAATAAAATTACGAACTATTTTCTCTTTTTTTTTTTAGCAACGAGATAACAGATTAATTTGTAACAAACTCTTAAATGCTAAAAACTAATTTACTAGGGGTGTTTGGAAATTAAGTATCGTTTTGAAAAAAATCGCATGAAAGCACTTTTTTTTCGAAAAAAAAATTTTTTTAGAAGAAATAGCACGTTGTTAACTATTTTTCTACATAGTAACTACCATATTCCGGTTAACTATTTCTCTACATAGTAACTACCATTTTCAGGTTAACCATTTTTCTACATAGTAACTCCATTTTCAGCTGAACTTTTTTCTACATAGTAACTAACATTTTCAGGTTAAATATTTTTCTATATAGTAATTACCATTTTCAGGTTAAATATTTTTCTACATAGTAACTACCATTTTCAGTTTAACTATTTTTCTACATAGTAACTGCCATTTTCAGTTTAACTATTTTTCTACTAGTAACTACCATTTTCAGTTTAACTATTTTTCTACATAGTAACTACCATTTTCAGTTTAACTATTTTTCTACATAGAAACTACAATTTTCAGGTTAAATATTTTTCTACATAGTAACTATCATATTCCGGTTAACTATTTCTCTACATAGTAACTACCATTTTCTGGCATTTTTCATAACTATAACCAAATTATACCCTCTTTAAAGAAAAGTTTGTAAAAAAGGACAGTTTTTTAAATTTTCGTCCTTTGTATGCGAGGCATGTATAACCATTTGAAATTCATCATAACTGGTACAGATTTATGGTTAAAATGTAACTACTTATGAAATGGTAAAAACACGTATCTGTACTTCCATGACGGGCAAACCAATCTTCAGGATGAAGCTAGAAATGGGCGGTTTTCTGTTTTCAAAGATGGTTTGATTGAAGAAGTGATTGAGAAAATCTGTGAAAAGATAGGGTTCACAATAAAATTGTTTTGCAATGAGTTTCCACAAATTCAAAAACGGTTCGCTGGAGGCATCTTTCTTTAAAGAGGATATAGACAAGTTGTTTTCCTGATATAAAAAAAGGTCTGAAAAATTGTGGTTAATCTGTAGGAAAATAGATCAAGACAGGCACTTCCGTACAAAAATAAATTTTGTTTTGAAGATCTTATATATATTCAAGTTTATCCAAGAAATTACTTAATTTCTGGAAAACTTTCGTACATTACCCGCAATTAGAATAATTGAATATGAGTATAAATTGATGAATAAGATATTTAAATGACAGGCATTTCTTATAATGTAAATGGTTCGAAACTTACGAGAAATGAGATTGCTCACAAATTGATTTTCTTGATTATTTTGAAAAAATAAGGATGTTCTAAACCTTAAATATAATTTAAGATTGAATAAACTCTCTAAAATTATTAAGAATAGCTTCAATAAGAGAAAACTACATTAAATAAATGGAAAAAAAATTTGATACTCATTTGAAAGGTGATGGCAAGACTTACCAAATTTTTTCAGCGTCAAAGACATCAGGGAAAAAACATATAATGAACTTCACTTTCCCTCTTTTTGAAGTGGAATCAAATTTTGAAACAAATACCTCCAGGGACACTAACCATTGAGTAGAATTTGAATTTCTCAGTTTCTTATTCAATTATGAGCACTTTTGCGTTGAAAATACTGATCGCAACTTGACTTTCTTACCCGCTCAACTTGATCGAATTTTCGAATTTTTCAAGTTAAGCCTTTTTTTTCCAATAACATGGAGGGAATAACAAGATATTTAAACTAAAGGGAATTTTAAAAAAAAAACTTTAAAATGCTGTCATTTTAAAAGCTATATCTGTAGTATAATTATTTCTTCTATCTCAGTGACTTAGGAACTTGTGAAAAATTAAATAGCTCATAGCAATGAGTCTGCTCTTTAAAATCCAAAATTGTTCACATCAGATTGTAAGTATTTTGCATTTACAAAATGCAAGACTAGCGAGGTTTTAATCGAAGTAGTTCTGTTAGAAAATAAGTTTTCAACTACGAAATAACTTAAATATTTTCTAAATATATATTAATTTATATGTCCAACTCTTACATATGGCTCACTAAGAAACCTCCAAAAATATATGTATTCAAATGTAGATAATTGTACAGAATTTGTTTGAAACATTTAATAAAATCACAGAAATGGACAGTAAAGTTGTAAGAGTTTTAAGAAATTCATGTACTATTTTATCATGCTGAGTGCATGTTTTGGAATGAAAAAATAAATCCTTCATTAAACATGTCCATTTTAATCCTTTAAAAAATTATTAATATGATATATTATAAAATATATATATGTATGTAGTGTATGTATATATATATATAGAGAGAGAGAGAGAATCTAACGTTTAAGTATATTGATATATAAAAATACCTATACAATACCTTCATCTTTTTCCTAGTAAAAAATCGCTTATAGTTATATTATTATATTCTTTAATATTTAAATGCAAATATAATTATTACTTTCAAACAAGTTGGTTCAAAGATAATTAATTAGTAAATCTAAAAGCTCAATTCATTATATTTATTTGAAAACTCATTCAATTTTTCAATAAGTGTTTTTCTGAAAATTTCAGTGTTTATGCGCGATATAAAATTTTCAAAAACTAATTAACTGTTAAGAGTGTTTAATTTATAAGTAGAATTGTATTGATTGTCATAGAAATTAAAAATATTAATTTTAATTCAATAAAACAAATACATTTTTATTAAAATCACTTTAATCACAATAAAATGGAATTAGTACATAGATTTACTTAATATTTTAAAAAGCAGTACAATAAGAAAATTTGGTACTTACATATAATACCATCGATCAATTTCATTGTATCAAGAATCATCGCCAAATGTCGCGAAATGAAGCTAATAGTGGAAAATTGTTTCACTCACGTTCAAACATAATAATAATAATAATAATCCGATGCATTTGGCGAAATCATTTCATTTGGCGAAATTGATAGATGACATAATACGTAAGTATTGCAAATTCTCTTCCAGGATTAATTTTCTAAAGAAATGTATATATTTCATCTGAAATTCAACATAACAGAACGTGTTATTGAAAATAAAAGTAAGTCAACATAAAGTGTATTAAAATTATACCATTACCCGTTTCTGTATATTTATAAGGATTTTATTATCCTACACACACAAAATGTAATAAATAATATATTCATATATATATTCAGTCGAGTTTTTAATTTAATCAAGTAATGATATGATATTTAATGATGAACCCCAAAAAAATCCTTTTTCGCCATAGTACAATTAATTAACTTCAAGAAGCATTAGTGAAAGCAAGAAAATAAGATCTTTCATCTTCTTTGTAAATTAATTTTCATCAACAAGAGTGTATCCTAGTAATTTTTCAAACACAATTATTGAACTTCTTTAGAAATGTAAAATGGATAATACTTACATTTTCTATGCATTTCTTACCTAAAAAAATTATCTATTCGCTCTAAGGTATTTAATCTTAGTAATAGGATTATTTAATTAAAAAATAATTAATTCAAGAAACTTTTCTTATAATTAAATTATTCTGTTAAAAATAAACTTTGAAGCATTTTTAGCAAACTGCAAATATTTTCATCAAATATGCTTCAAGAATTATAGGAAAAAGTGCCCCTTAATTAAAGAAGGACTTTTCAGAAATGATCTTGCTGTTAATAAGGACAAGAGAAACAATCCATTTCATTATTTTGTTCTTTTTATATACACTTTGTGGCCAAAAATCATTTACTAGGTATCATAACTTTTTCCCAAATCATTGTCGAAGTATGCAAAAATGTATTTTTATAAATACTAGTCTTCGAAATTAAGAGAAATTTTAGATTTTAACAATTATCTTTATTCTTATTTTTAATCAAATTTTTGTTATAGTATAGGGTTGATACAACATAAAATAATAATAGTTGAATATTTAAAATACTCTCATGGGAAATGCAGGCTCTTGGAAGGGAGTGGCGAGTTTACTTTATTTGTTTCTACACTACCTAGAGGTCAAGTTACAATCCATTTTATAAAGTTAGAAAAACCAGAAGTGGGTTTTGATCTACCAGAAGTGGGCATTTATAAATTGCTCAAAATCTATCATGGCGAGTCTGATAACTCAAAATATTACGAATGTATTTCTCTAAAACTTTTTAAACCTGATATTTATGTTATTTTCTAGAGAATGTACTAAAACATTTCTTATTGTATGAATGCTTTTTGAGTTATGACTTGTTATTTAAATAATGGTCTCATAAAAAATGTAACGTTTCTTATAATGTTTACTCAATCAGCTCTAAAATTATCAAAATTTAATAAAAAAATAAAAGTTTAGTGCCTTTTCTAGATAAATGCATCTAATTTGTTTTCGTAATTCTTTTACTAATATATGTTTATTACTTTTTTCTATAACTGCATTGAAGTTTTTCAAAAACATTGCTAAAATTTCACTTATAATGGTGATTTTTGTAAAATTCAGGTAATTTATTTTATCAGTTGATAGTTAAATTGTACTGTTTATTGGTACTGAGTCCTAAAAGAGCATTTATAATATTTTAGTATTCTATTTTGTTAGAAAGTACTCCGAACGTGTTCGGATACCTTAAATGGTTATTATTTTTGTTTGCATTATATCAACCTCTACATACATATCGATTTCATTAAAATATTTACAGTAGTTCTAGAGATAATAGGCAATATCTAAAAATTCTCTTAATTTGAACACCAATGTATTGTTATATATTAGAAGTACATTAATGCAGACATCCTGCTACTAGAGATTAAAGAAAACAGGTAATACTATTGCTTTCAGGAAGTAAGAGAAATATAATGCCATTCACATCCCTCTATAAATACAATACATGCATTGTGTATCAGCCTGCTGGTATACAATACATATATTCTATATCATCTATTGTTTAAATATACAATACATGTATTAAATAAAAATTTAAAGCCTGATTACTTTGAGTTCCGGTCTTCTCTTGCGATCTTGCTGCTTAAATAAAAAGCAGAATTAATTCTTATTTGTAAAAAATTATTTTTTTTAAAAAATATTTTATAATACAAAATTCTAAAACTTAGTAACAATTTGCCTTTTATACATTTCTTTCAATTTCCAGAGCATTTGACGAAATTTTTTTAGACTTTACTCAAAAGCTTCAAACAATATATCCTTGAACGTACACCTTCTAGTAAAGTTTCAGTAGCTCGAGCATCTACAGAAACATTTACAAGTTGGAAAAGGAAAAAAAATCTTTTCTGTCACTTTATTTCTTTTTTATATTTTTTAAAAAAATATTAAATGAGATATTTGCTAATTTCACAAAACGTTTCATAATACTTTTTCAATATTTGTACAACATTTCATTAAATGAATTCATTTTTATTTTAAATCGCACTTTGAAACATCTCGAGTGCTTTTGCTGCTAACTTCATAATTTTAAACCACATTCAAATGAAAAAGAGTGACATCCGAGTTGATATCCTACTCTTTATTACCACGCCACGTCAATGTGTAGGTAGATCTCTGACGATTTAACAGACTCTCATCCCGTGCCTCCAAAATCAGGAACAAGTGGAGGGCACGACTAAGGAAATTCATTTTTGGACGAGATTTGTTTTAATAGTAGCATTCTCTTGGGATGCTTAACCCTCAATGTATTAGGGCCGAATGGCCAGTCAATTCGGAAAAATAATAGCCTTCGAATTTCACGTTTAGCTTTTATACAATTACATTTCTATTACCTCCAACGATGCAGTGGCATAGTTAATAGAGCACCTGCTTTCTACGACAGTGGGTAGGGCTCGAGTCATACATTAAACTTTTTTTTCATTTCATTTAGCTATTTTTTCTTAAGAAATAAAAGTTATCTAAAAATGACTCATTAAATATAAATTTTTTTTAGTTAATTTAATTTGTATTTTATAAAAAAATAATTACTTTAATTTACTAATTATGTATATTACATTTTATAAATATATTTTTATTAATAGATAATATTTATAATATAATATATTATAATAAATATCAAATTATATTTTATATAAAAAATATTTACAAATAGTTTTATAATGTGAAATACAATATATTATAAATAAAATTTATTTATAATATAAAATAATCTATGAAATAAATTATTATTAAATTATAAAATATTATTATAAATTATAATATATTAGTATAAATTATAATATATTATTCTTAGTTTTAAAATAATAATTATAATTAATATGTCCTTTTATATATATATATATATTTTAAATTTAATTTTTATAATTATATAAAATATCTATTAAATCTTTTTTAAATAGATGTATTTATTTTTAAAAGTAAAATTACAGGAATTGAAAAGAGAAAAACATTTTTCGCGTGACTCGAAACCTATCCAGCCGCGTAAAAAGCAGGTGCACTACCTACTAAGCGCCAGCATCGCTGGAGGTAATTAAAATTTAATTGTATAAAAGCAAAGCATGTATTTCGAAAGCCTTTTTCTCCGAATTGACTGTCCATTCGGCTATTACATTGAGGGTTGAACACCATAAAAGAGTACTACTATTATACCAAATCTCGTTCTAAAATTAACCTCCTTAGTCGTGTCCTTCCTTCTCTTGTAAGACTAGAACTCGTGATTTTACAGCACGGACAATTAGTTCTTTATCAGGGCCGCTAGGTTACTTCGGATACACGTTTAAGTTATATTGGGAGTTATATACGCAAACATTTGAGTACTACTTTAGAGATTTAATAATTTTTTTTGAGAATTTATCAGTTTTTTAAAAAATTTTTTATATAAACCCAAGACTTTGCAATAAATTTCAGAAATTTTACAGCATTTTTGACAAAATACAGATAAAATGTATAGAAATTATAAATGTAAGAGATAGAGACAAAAAGAAAATATTATATTTAACTGCACATGTTCCGAATGTGTTATAATTTCATATTGTGTTGCCATAAAGCTAATTGGATAAAATTGTTGGATTTAGTTGATTATTTTTATTTATAAATTACTCGCCAAAAAAGCTCTTGTAAAAAATAATCAAATGATGCTTAAAATAAATCTGAGTTAGGAGTCAAGAACCTCGGAATGGAGACACTAAACAAAAAAGGCAAATGATTGATATAATTAATGCACTAACTAGACAAAATGACTTTGCATTAAAAAACTGACTATTCATAACTTTCGTAAGACAAATGAACATACCTGGCTAGCGCCTTCTCGAGATTAATTACTGAAATGACATATCCGGTTTCCCAACTCATTTAGCTAAACAGTTTTCTTAATAATCAAGGAAACTTAATTGCATTTTTTCCTTAATTGAGACCAGTGGAATGGCAGAAATGAATTATTTTCCAGGTTTAATTTGAATTTTTTTGTCTTTCTTTTTTGACAACTACTTTTTTCGTAATCTTCATTATCCATTTTTTCCTTTGGCTTAAATTCCACATGTTTCTTAATTGCCGGTCTTATGATGTTCTTTCAATCGACATGTCGCATAATTCGCTGAAATGAGAATAAAGAAACAAGGCATTAGTATACTTACTATTCTCTTATTTGCTTAGAAATAAATGAATACCTTTATTTGTCTTGGAAAGTAATCAAAACCACAGAAACACTATTTATAATAATTTGCTTTTGTGTATTATTAACGTTGAAATAACCAAAGCATTTGCAATTTTGCCATCCATGTAATATTACAAAATGTAATATGTTTTATATATGTTTGGAATATTTTTTGTATCTATGGCAAGGTTATGTTATAAAGAAAATAATTAGTTTCAATTGTTTAACAATTATAATAACAAAAATGTTTAAAAAACCTACAGATTTAATTTAAACAATGTGATACATTATTGCAAAAAAAAAAATGTTTTGACCAGCCTGACTCTGTAGGGACGCAGATAGCAATGCAGTAGGCCCTGAGTTCAAATCCCATAGAAGAGATCAATGTTTGTAAACGTATAGTGCCACTGTGGCATGGGCGCACTCCAAATATTTGCTGAGCTGAAAGTTCTTATAAGATGTAGAAGGGAAAATGGGATGGAAGACCCTGTGACCATCCACAGAAGGGTGCTTGCCCTAAGAATTAGAGTTGGATATAGTTAAAATGTATGGTTATGGTGCTCAAAGCGGCGGCTGATGACATACGTATTCTAGACCTTACCATGAGGATTTTCATGGGCCTCGATAATACTCCGTCGGTAGGTGGATCTTTGAAGAACAACAACAGCTTTTTTATTCGGTAAAATGCGTGCTGTAAAGAAACACAGAAAAGGGAAATAAAATATTTTTTTTGATATCTAATACGACAGTGCATGTGCATATACAAATCATACACTTTTGCGTTAATAATAAAGTTACTCTCAGTAATAAGCTATAATCCCTTATACCAGTTTTTCTCTAACTATCAATATTTATGACCCAATATTTTCTAAAATATTTCAACAAGCCCCCTCCATACAATAACAATGTACCACGCTATAACTACAACATGATTTTAACCATAGACATGCTACCGGTGTATATTTAAGTCTCGCTCAGTCAAAGCGTTAATTGTCAGGACGTATATATACGTCTTTTTGAAGTACAAACTTTTCTGTGGATCGTTATCCATAACATTATTCCGAAGGTTTTGTAATACAATGAAAGGAACTTGACAGTGTTTGCACCGAGGATTTTCTTCTTCATTTTTTCTCTCCCCACCCCTTCCCAATGCATCATATATGCGTGTCTTCGAAGAAAATGTCGGCATTGGGCAGCGAAACGCGTAACTTGTAATCGGCAGTTAAAGGATTAATTATAATTTGTACAGATTATCAAGATTTGTGAAAAAATGTGTACATAATTTTATATATCACAAGCCCATGGGGTCAACGGTAACTATTAAACTTTTTCTAAACATAGCATTATTAAATTAATTTTAAAATACATTGTGCAGTACTGATACATTTATAAGTGTATTATATCAGTGTAAATTTGTATTTTTTTATGTTAGAATGTATTCTGTGTCTGTTTACTTTCAGTAAATTAGTAATTTTTGTAAATAATCTTTTGCTTTTGATTTCTTCAATATGCGCACGCCCTCCTCGTAGGGCTACCATAGCCCTCTAGGGAAGCTCGTCCTACAATTTGAGAAACGCTGATGTAAAGTGTTTACTAAAAGTTAACGTTTGCTCTTATTTTTGAATTGCTTTAAAAGCTGTATCGTTTTTAAAACAAAAAAAATTTGTATTAATTGGTAGAACAAATTTTTTTTGTATTGTTACGTGCTTTTTTTTCTTGTCTGAAAAATTGATATTAATTATTATTTTTTTGCTATGCATATAATAATTTGTATCTTTACTTACATGTATGATTTTATTCAAAAGAACCACCTTAGCTCGCTTTGTGTCTTTTATGTCTGTACCTTTTTATTTTCTTAACACAGAAAAGAAGTAAGTTACGTGAGTAAGGAAGCCATTTTCTTAAAAAAACTACCTTCTGGTTTCTTTTGAACTATATGTTTTATTGATTTCCTTTTCTTTCTTTTGATTCTCAAACTGCGAATTCCTCGTTTTGTATTAATTTTTAGTATTTCTCAACCTATAATAAAAATATTTGAAGTTACTATGGACTCCTGAAATTTATAAATCTCCTTTTACATCTTATCCTTCAAAAAATGTTGGCAAACTTTTTAATGTAATAAAAAAAATTTTGATATTAGATTTAATTAACATTACTTTGTTAAAAATTCTTAAATGTTTAAATACTACACAACAGCAAAATATATTTAAAATTGATGTATATTCAAGAAACTTAATATATTTATTTTATTATCTCACATATAAGAGAGGTTAGTTTATACACCTGAAACATAAATAAATGTGCAGTAGAATATTTTAAATGATTGAAATGATAGTAGAAATCTGCATGGAACTTTCTTGACTATACGACGTGAAATAATTATTTTTTTCAATTCAAAGAGAATGAGAGAATTACTTTATTACAATTAAAATTATAAGTTATCAAACTTACCATTTGCAAACATCAGCTATAAAACAATAAGAGAGAGCAAATTTCTTAGAAAGCTTATAAATAACAAAAGCGTAAACAAAGATAACAAGCTTCATAATTTTTTCTGTTAATATATATTGTATAACTAGTTTTCAACCGCATATTGAACTTCATACATCATTGATTTTACGTCAGTCATACATTATTTGAAAATCAAGAAATTGATTTTTGATATTTAAAAATAATTATAATTGCTTTGATTAAAAGAAACTTCACCTTAAAGCTGACAATTCTGCAAGGATAACTTTCTTTTAAGATATGACACACCGATTTTAATGTTAAAATATTGCAATTAAAATCTGCAATTTGTAACCTTATAACCATTCATTCTGTGTAGTTACGCAAAAGCCAATTATTCTATAATATTAAAGAAATATTTTCGTTTAGATTGTGTCTTAAATTGAAATATATATTTTGTTTCATAGATTCGTTTCAAGGCCCACATGAGAAACGTCTGCTAAATGACCTTTTGTCCAGTTACAACACACTGGAGCGCCCCGTTGCGAACGAATCAGAGCCTCTACTCATCAGCTTTGGTCTAACTTTGCAACAAATCATAGACGTGGTAAGTAACATTTTCTGCCTCCATTCATCGTTAAAGACCCTAACAACAAAGTATTGACCTCAAACAGTCATAAAATCTGACCATTAGAGATCTCACAAAATGCTGTGCTAATGCCAGAAGCAACCATCAAGAGAACTTTAAAACCCCTATAATGGCATCATTAACGTAAAAGACGAGAAATTTTATCGACCATCACGTGTCCTTTTTTTTTATTCGTCATATAAAAGTCGAAAAGCTTGTTGAAACCTCAAAAGAAAGAAATCATTGACATTTTTTGAGCACACAAAAAGAACTTTCACAGGTGGAAGTAGCAGACAGTAACCATTCAGATTGTGTCATTATACAAATGATTTGGTAGTCTGGTGAACTGTGTCTAATGGAAGAGATATTCAGATGTTTGGAATGTACATCGATTTTCGGAATGACAAATTGAACTGCCAGTTACAAATGCGGAGGTATCGTTGCAGTGATATTTGAAAATTGGAGGCGATGTTCTAACGACTGTGATACATTTCAAATAGATTTTCTTCCAAGCGTTCTTATTTAGATTGGTATAAAGACAAAAATAGAAAATAATGATCGGAAGATACTAAAGAAAAACAAGTATTCTGAATTCTATGATAGAGTTTCAATTATGGAAGCATTTGAGTTTATCTTTCCTCAAAATATGTTTTACAGTGATATTGGAATAAAGCTTTAGAGATCAAATCAATATTATTTTAATCGGAACTTAGTTGGGCTTTTTCCCTTTAAACTCACAATAAACAAACGAAGAAAAACATATTTTAAAAAAATAACTTTGTTTTACCCTTAAAAAGTGGTTGATCTTCAGAAAAAACTGATCTTAAGGTCATTTTATATACTATACATACACTTCTCTCCACTCCTTTTTTCCGAGATTGACATAACCATGAGACTGACGTGTGCAGTAGTTATAAGATAACCAGCTCATTTGTGCAAAATAGTGAGTTTAAAAAAAAAATAGAAAGTAATTTATGCCCTCCCATTCCTCATCTAAATACAATATAGTTCGGTTACATTTATGATTTTTGGCAGACCACTTCGTGTTTAGAAAAAACAGAGTTATGAAAACAAGAAATTTAATAGTTGATTTAGGAACAAGAGCCTTCATTTACAAGAATGTACCTTGCGTTCCAAATAGTAACTATCATATCCTGTAAAGGATAATTTTATTTAACAGAGCTGATAAAATAAATGCGAATAACAGATTAGAGAAAAAAAAATATACACGATGTCTACAAACTAGTTGGACACATTCGTAAGTTAAGAGCTTCCGAAATATTAAAAAAATTAACCCTTTGAATCCTCCGCATATTGCTCCTGTGATTTGAGCGGGGTATCAATTTCGTCCCCCATTAAGGGTCACGTGAAAGTTGCAGGCGAAATACTTTTCCTCTTATTTCAATACAGATCCCGCGCTTTCCTCGTGTAGGTTAAAAAAAAACATCATTTGGTTTTTATTTTCGCTTCTAGATGGCACTATATGGTTTGGAAATTTCCTTTCTCGTGTTTGATTTTTCCTCCGTGTATTTGTGAGTTCGTATGCTGTTTGAAACATATAGATTTGCATCTGAACATCCATCTAATAATCCAGGAAAGCATAAATCCTGGATTCCAATAAATATTGACGAAATGATGGTATTTTTTGCCCTTTTATTGTTGCAAAGTTTAGTATAAAAATCAGAGTATCATTGGCATTGGTCGAAAAGAGAATCTATAAACATACCAATATTTTCAAAAATTATGAAGCATGATCGTTTTTACTTGCTGATGAGAAATCTCCATTTTGACAATAATGAAAATTTTGATTAATCCATTATTGCACAAAGCAACGGAAAATTTATGATGTTACTGAACACTTTAGAAAAAGACTGTATATGAATTACTAACGCTTTACAATTGTTGTTTTTCGTAAAAACAGTATATTCCTTTAAAGTGTCTCTTTTTTTCTATTTTACCGCAACAGTTTCTGTAACATTCCTCGAGATAAAATGATTCAAAATTGTATTCATCTGGAAATAAAAATATCGATTAATTTTTTAACTTTCAACCCCTGCCCGCTCAAATAGCTGGTGCCGTATTATATATTTTTTGAAAATGTAAATGTTATTAAAATTCTTGAAATATTTTAAAACAGCTGATGAAGATGTGAATTGTGACATATGTAAATAAAAAAAAATATAAAAAAGTCGTCCTGTATTTCAGGACCGGAAATTATAAAAACTTAGCCGTACGTGGACGGTTAATTCAGACTAGCAGTAATATACCCTAATTTTTTTCATTAATGACGTTAGATGTCATAGCTGGCGATATCTTTTAGTGAGCGGTAATCATTCTTTGTTCCGCATTACGATAATGGGGGCGTCCAACGTTGCTGATAAAGCAAAATGCTGCATTTTGTTTCAGAAATATCAACTCTGTTGTGCAAATTTTGTATTAGAATACAAGAGAAAAAGCTCCTGAAAGAGATATTAATATTTTATAAGATTTACTGGGACAAGCTACAGATTTTTTATGTCAAAAATCAAAAGGAAAACATTTCAAGATTTATATTTTCCAGTAGGATGGTGCACCTTGTCACTACCACATCGAAGTTATATATTTTCTCAATTCTGAAGCATCAATTTGGATTGTTCGTGGATACATTAACTAATTGCAACTATGATCACCAAAATTTTCCCCACTGGATTTCAGTGAAAAGGTTTTTGTAAAAGATCAAGTGTGCAATTCGCTGTTTCTTCTGCCCATTACTGAACTCAAATCCAAAAGTTGCACTGCAATTGATTTGATCGACGGAAACATGCTGACAAATCTGTGGCAAGAAGAGATGTTGCAGCTGGTACATTTTCAGAGTTACGTAAAAAAGTCGTTTGAAACATTTGTGGTAATGATAAAATTGGAATATATGTTACAAGAATATGTACTTTAGTTTTATCCCCTGTACATGCAGTATAATCATTCCTTTTACTCAACTAAATTGTAGACACCCTGTATAATAGATCTCTTGAGATACCCCAATAAGTTCAGACAGCTTAAATTTGCGTTAATAATAATAAAAAAAACTCGATTGTCTAGTTTTAATGAACAAATATGTGTTTTTTATATATATAATAATAAAATTATATATATATGCCATTGATTTTCTATTCACTGAACTAGTTTATGTAGTAAATGATTATTCCACTTATATATAAATTAACCTCCTTTTTATTCATTTGCACTGAAATATGCGTACTTAAATCAAAATCTTTTAAGAAAAAAAAAATGGAAGCTTAGTTGCACATGCGTATAATATCTTTACCTCTTTCAAAAAGTAGTACGTTCCACCTGTTTTGATTTGATCATCGCAATTCGCAAAGGTTACTCTACGCCTTAAGAACCACATTCTCCAGTTCATTTTATATACAAGTGTTATAAGTAATTATTATTGCAACAAGTACAATTTTTTTTATATAGTTTATGTACTTTGAAGTAGGACACATTTCAGTTGTTCTGTTTTTATTCTTTTTTGAAGTCAGTTTTTAAGGTCATTCAAATAATGCAAACCGATCCTTGCCCTTGATTTAAATTTAGTTTGTATATTTATTCCAGTTGCTATTCCTCTTCTTTTAGTGTTAGTTTCGAATGGTGAGTAACGCGAAAAATGTTAAAACTATGAACATGGAAGGAAACGAAACAAGATAGGATCAAATATTCTGAGAAAGTGTTGAATTTTATACGCAGTTTTGAAAGGCAGGGAAAAAGATCAAGAATTTTTCTCAAGCTATAATTTTTCTTTTACTCATCCTTATATTTGACTCTTAGTTTAAAGTAAGAGGCGTCGATATGGGTTGGCATTCTTATGAAAATATTTGGCAATAAAACAATAAATGTATAAAATCCACTTACAAATATGCATAAGATTAATTTAATAGCATTAATAATAAACGTAAGAATTACTGTAGTTATAAATCAATACATCTATAAACTATTTATTGATATTAATAAGTCAGTAACGTACACTAATATTACTTAACTAACACCCTTTCTATCGAAACTACATTTTTTTTCCTGTACATACATGGAATATTTTTGTATCATTGCTTGCGTGTCTGTGATCAATATGTTGCAATTATTAAAAAATATCTGCGTGGTCATATTATGTTATATATAATTTTATCAACACACTAAATTACATTTTCTTTCGCCACAATATTTTATATCTTGTTTCTTAGACTAGATTCATGTCAAGTGTTATTCTTTCTATGAATATGGCAAAAAAAATACTTTTAGATGAAGCTAAAAATTAATTTCATCTGCATTAAAAACTTTCTTGAAATGAAATTTTTCTTTGATATTACGTTAAAATAATTTAGATGTATGTAGCGAATTTTTAAAAAAAATACTAAAAATGCTAGAATTGATTAAAATATTAGAAAATAATATGCATATAATTATGTTGTATAAACTATAAAGTCATGGAAAAATAAAAAAATAAAATAATAATTGTAGAATCTTTACAGATAAATATAAAATAGATATGAGGAAATATTTTAACAAGAGTTAAATGGGGAAAAATTTCTTAAGCAATAAACTACAAAATATTTGTAATTCAGTATATAACAAATATATTTGTTAATTATATTAATAAATGGTATGTTTGAACTTTTAGTTATTATTTATAAAAATATATTAAAATACGTATAAAATTTGTTATCACAGTTTAATTTATTTATTTCATAATAAGAGGAAATTAATGATATGAATAATATATTTTTTTCAGTAGTAAAATTTGAGAATAAATGTAATAGAACCGAAGAATAATTTATTAATTAGAAAATAGGGTCATGAAGCAAGTACTTTTATTAATGTGCATTTTTTGATGATTAAGTGAGAATTATACATATATAGTAGCCAATAAGGAACACAAGAAAAGCTTTCTAATAGGATACATACTATTCTCATATCATGATTTAAGTATTTTAATTAAGGCGTCTCAGGGGTGTTAACTTTCTTGAGGGCAGAAAATATAAACAATATTCAAGTTTATATATATAACTCTTTCAAAATAAAATTAAATAATTCGAATCTTTTAAACATTATTTATGAAAGAATGGGGCTTCAGAGAAGTGTAAAATGTTTAAAATATAATTATAATTTTATTTTAAAAATTATAAGCATATGAATTAAAAAATATTTCTATAATAAATATTACTTAAGTTTTGCGTTGAGCATGGAATTTTCTAAAGTGGTTGCTTTAATTACTAGAAACCAGATGATTTATAAAGTTAAATGTATCCTTATTACACTGTAGTATTTTTAAATAAACAGTATAATAAATTGTATTTAAATTAAAATTACTTTTTTAATTTTTTTAAAAAAAATCAATATTTTTCAAATATTTTAAAATACAAATTAGTAGGGTTTAAAGAGTATGGCACATTTTATAATTTAAAAAAGTTTTATACATCAAAGGCTACTATTATAGAAAATAGCGTGCGCAACGCAAATATTAATATTTATTACAAAATTATTTCTTATTTGCATATGCTTATAATTTTTAAAATTATGATTTTATTTCTAACATTTTGTACTTTTTAAAACCATAATCCTTTTTAAATAATGTGTACAATATTCGAATATTTCATTTAAATTTAAAAGAAGTGTACCTGTTTGAAAATTGTTTATATTTTCACCCCCGAGACAAAATGTTTTATTCTGATTTTTATCAGATTTTCAGAATACAGTTTTTGAAATACGTAATTAACATTTAAAAAATCTCAAAGTCAGTATTTTTCCAGCAGCTTACATTTCATTTTTATTTTGTTCGAAGTGTACAAAAACCATTGAAATCAGAAAAACGAATAATTTTGTAAAATATCTAGATGCAGATGCAATACGTGAAGTGCCAAAAAGCCTGACGCTTTTAGAATTACTTTTACATTTTGTTTCTTTTACCTCATTGCAAGTAGACAGTAATTTTTTTTTCTGTTTCAAGTTGCGAGTTGAAATTGGACAGTTTGAAAGAAAACACGATTTGTATGGTGTGTTTTCATTTTTTTTCCTTTCAGTTACAAAGTATATTTTTTGTAAGAGATTAATGATAAGAAAGAATGAAAGAGTTCTAGAAACCGGTAACATGTTGAAATTCTCACCAGTGTATAGAGAATTAAAGCTGAAAAAAGACACTAAATAAGCAATAGTTTTATTTTTCTTACACTTATACAGAGACTTAAGCTAATGAAAGTGTTGAAAGAAATAGAAATTTTTGAAAATTGTATCTTTGATAATTACAAGTTTTCCAAAGCGCAATATCTTTTTATTATAACAATTGGTTATTTTAATATGTTCAAAGAACTCGGTAGTATTTTTCAACACTATTTAAAATGATCATTTTTAATGTTTCAAAAATTAAATCTATCTTACATGAATACCAAAAGAAGTCCAGATAGACGAATAGAATATCAAATGACGAATTAATGATGCTAAATGAAAAGAACGGATTTCGCGCCAAATTTTTTCTAATACTTTGATAGATATGCATTCTTATCTCGTTTTCGTAATCAATATAAATAATATACTCTTTATTTTTCTCATTCATTATACTAGAAAGTAAACTCATTTCTGAGATATAAAAATGTGCTGTTGTTCTAGCCAGCAAACAGTCACGACCTGGATCCCATCGAAAACTTGTGCAGCCGTTTGAAAACTCTTACCTGAATCAGGTACCCGTGAAATAAAAAAGAACTAATGAAGGATATAATTGTTTCCTGGCATCATGCAACAATAAAAAAAGAGCTTAAAACAATTTTTAGCTCAATGAAATATCGATGTGAAGCTGTATTAAAGAATAAAGGCATCCTCGCTAAGCTCTAACTCACTGTTGTGGTCAGTATCTAATGTATATCGACAATTATTGCAGCATAAATTTTTTGACTTTAAAATACTTCAATTTTGCTTTTTTGCATTGAATTCAGTATTAAATTCTCTTTAAAATGATAATACTTTGCATTTTGTGCAACATAATTTTTTTTGCATACAAACTTAAATTTACATAACAGATTTAAAATTGTCCACAATTTTGGCCACCACTGTATATATATATATATATATATATATATATATATATATATATATATATATATATATATATATATATAGTGGCCTTTGCAGAGTGTATAACTTTATTCTCATGAGAATTTGACCTTTCCTACTCGATGCCAGCATTCGTTTCTGGGCACGAGTTCAATGTGAGTGATTTCTAAAATTGTCATTAAAATTTACATTCCACAAATTTGTTCCTTTAATTTTTCTTGTCATACAGGTTTTTCCCCCTCCATTAAGCCCGGTATTTCACGAAAATTTCTGAGTAAAACGAATAACATTTTCCTCCTTGCCCCGGTATAAGATTTTCCTCCAATTTTCTATGTCCAGTTAATAATTTATAACTTTGCTTTAGTCAGTGAAATATTAATATAAAACAATAAAGTGAAAAAATGCTGATACAATATATTACAAAAGAAAGCATATTAAGTACATTGCAACTATAAATACATAAATCAATAAAATAAATCTCACATTTTCATTTCCCAATCAATTGTTATATAGCGTTAGAATAAAAATGTCAGAAAAAACTAATTTAGCTGTATCCAGAAAAAAAACAGTCAGTATGCGGTTTTATTCTAAAAATATTTATTTAGTAAAGAATAATAAAAAACAATACTGCCTTAGTTTTTTTTAAAAATTTATTTATGTAAAGGTATTATTATTTAATAATGATTTTAAAAGTTAATACCGCTAGCTATGGCAACGATTGCTTAGTTGTGGAAGTTTGAATCCCCGATTGAAACTATTTAACTATAAAGAAAGGAGCGAGAAAACAAAAAACCGCCTTGTCATATGTTGTAGAAATTGTGATTTTAATGATGTATTTAAAGCCAATAACATATTAAAAGCAGTTATTTTTTAATCAGTGAATGAATTAAATCTAAACAGCTACGTCATAAAATTTACATTTGGCTTAAAATCGGTTTTCAACGCCAACTTATGTTATTGTTATAACGATAAAACTGTTACAACAAAACAGACGAATCAAATTTGGCTTCGAAAACAGGTTGTTTAGGTTTTTAATAATGTCTTTTTAGATATTTGGAAAATATTGGAATATAAATGGTCAAAATGGCTTACTCGGATCATTCCCAATCTTTTGGTACCATTGGCACGTTTTTGCGTTGAGAGGTTCGTGAGAAGATAATCATACATACATACGTTTGTTTACGTACGGATTTTAATAGTGTATATACTTTTCACTTTATTTTTACAAGATTGCTAAAAAAATGACTTCTATAAAATTGGTAAAATCTTAATTAATTCCATAATTTTGGCGATAGTGGAAAAAGTGAGTAAAAGAGAGAATGCAGAAGCCCGTTTTTCTGCAAATTTCTGATAATTCAGACTATACGCTAAAAAATTTTTCCCTATCATTCCATGGGTTAAGTTCTAATTTCCAAGAATCTTTCAAGTTGTGAAAGTTACATATATAACTGTACGAAGGATTCCTACTGTCTATTATTCTTTATTTCCATTCCTAACCTGTATTATATGTTTTTCTTACTGCTGAGTGAGATACAAGTGCGTATGTGCCTTAATTGTCGAATGATGCATTCTGTGCGTATACGCTCATGCACATTTGTGCACCTATTTCTTGTAAAATTCCAATCTTGGATATCTAAGGATAGTAAACTAAAAGTTAAAACGTTCTAAATTTTAAACATTAGAGTAGTTTAGTTTGTTCTTAATTGTCACATATTCACTGGCACATTACAATGAGAACCAGATATGTCATTTACCTCTCTCCTGACTCTAATTGAATACTTTTTACTTCGAAGGATGTAATAAAAGTGACAGAATCTACTGAGATAAATATTACCAACAGTGACTACGATTATAGCAATTATACACAAAAGAAGTTAAATTGTTATGAGTGAAATATCAGGTACAATATGGTTAAACAAGAGATATAAAACTTAGGTCATGAAAATTAATTAAATTTATCAGTAATATATGCATGTTCTTTTTTTAAGGTCAGGTTTTACAAACATAATATATTCGTAATGTAGAATTGCAGTGCATATCCATAACATTTTTTTTCCATATTAAAGGCAGTGTTTTAGAAAGTTTATAAGTACTGTACTAGTAATAATAGAAGGTACTTTTAAATTGTGGTAATAAGTATAAAACGTTTTTTATAAAAAAATACTATGTAAATCTTTAGCATTCTAAATAATAATTATAAAATAATTTACTACATAAAAATGAGCTGTAATAGGTACGAATTAATAATAATCATACTAGAGTAAACTCAGTAAATTTTTGCACTAATGTAATATGGGAATACCCATATTACACATAATGGTTTTGAGTTGTACGTGTGTGGTGCATTCTTATTGAAGCGTTAGTAATGTCCAAGCTTCATTGTGGCTGTTTGATTTGTGTGTGTGGTTCAAACAGTCCATTTCTAATATAAATATAGCTACTTGATACTTCGAAATGGGGTTGTTGTTATATTTTAGTTATCTTACTTAAGATTTAATACGCAAAATTGATTATTTTGCATGAAACCTATTAATAGATGCAATTTTGAGTGGGTATCCGCTGGCGGAGAGTTTGTAGTGTCGTTATTTCTCCCTTCCGCAGCAATAATGATAAATATTGAATAATGTCACTAGAGCAAATATAGATAGTAAGATTAATGATACATAAATGTCTAACACAACATTAATCTCTATGGTAGGTAACTATACTAATAGAGCTATGTAAACATATTGTTATAGATTTAATCAGCTTTTTGTAGTTTCTGCATCGATATTTCTCCCTTCTACTGTCATTTTTCTTTTACTTCACATTTTTTTTAAAACGTCAGGTTTATTTTTTATAAACTCGAATTCATACCAAATATTTCCTATCTGGAGTAAATAAATTGATTGAGAAGGTTTTTCAGACTTTGAGGACACTTATAGAGACACCAGTGGTGTACGTTGAGAGTATTGCACTGGTCATTATTATCTTGTTAAAAAAGGAAGTTGCTTCCAATATCCAAATTTTAGTGGTATAATTTAAAATTTTTCTGTAAAATATTTAAATGGAGCTCTTGATTAAAAACACCATCAAACAATGTCAACATACCTAATCCTGAAGCTGATTTACACCCCCACGCAAGAACACTACACCTCCGTGATCCACTTTTCCAATTAGACTCTTGGGATTAAGTTTCAGAAAACTCAAAATTAGCAGCAAATTGATAAGCATGACAAAATATTACACATTTTTAGTTCAGACAGGTGTATAATAGTTAACAGAAGGAAAAAAAAGGAACTTAATCCCAAGAATTGATGTGGAGCCAGAGCACCTCCATTTCAATGTTTCAGCATGGACGTAGAGATGTCTTGTGGAGGGGGGGGGGGTAAATTGTGGCTTTGGGATTAGGTCAGTTCATCTAAAACTTTCAATATTTGCGACCCAATTTTCGAACATAATTTTCCTCGCACCCTTCCCCTCGTATATTAACAATTTATTGAATTCAATAAAACAATATATTTTACCTAAATCTATGATACGATTTCAACTAAAAACCTTGCAAATTATCAAGATAAGTATTAAATTTTGCATACAATTTTACTTGTATGTATATAAAAAGTCCATGGATTCACGGATATTTATTAAACATATACTTATATTAGTATCGTTAAATTAACTGTAAAATATATTGTGCGATACATTTATAAATCTATTACATCAGAGTAAATGTGTATTTAATATTTATTATATCAGAACGTGTTTTTATTGTAGTTTTCAATAAATTAATATTTTAAAAAAATCTTTTATTTTCGATTTTTCGATATACTTGCGTCTCCCACGTAAGGATATCACGTCCGTCTAAGGGAAGCGTTCCATAGTTTCAGAAACGCTGGATTAGCTAATTTGGTATTTCTTTGTGGTATTGTGAATAATGAGCTGTAGTTTTAAATATTTTAAAAATAAATTTTCAATTCTTCATCCAAAATTTGGTTATTGGAGTCGATTTCAATTTAATAAGTTAATGAGGCTATGTGTAATACTCTCAATGTACAAGGCTGGTGTCTCTATAAGTGTCCCCAAATTCTGAAAAAAACCTTTTCAGTCACTTGATTTAAGCCCAGTAGAACATATGTGGTGAGAGTTTGATTTAAAAAAGAAAGAAAGCATGGCATTTTAAAACATAATGTGAAGTAAAAACAATAGTCACAAAACCATGGAGGAACATCAATGCAAAAATTAGAAAATGCTGCATAAATCTACATCAAGGCGTTTGTAAGTAGTTGTTCACGCTAAAACCTTATTTAGTACTAAATTAAGAAAAAAATAAACTATTGAAAGCTTTCTTCAAATGCTTTAAGTGACAAAGACTTTGTAAAATAATTTTTTTAGAATTTTTTTTTTTAATTTTTAACGTTTAAAATTGCTTTTTTTAAATTATTTAGTAATAAAAATTTTAGTAGCGTTTATTATTAATTTTTCAACTATAGAAACTATTTTTTAAAAATTTATTAAGATATTCCATTAAGAAAAAGCTATAAACATCATTTTAAAAGATTAGAATTGTGATACATTAATTTTCATTAATCGAAAAGGTTAAATTTTATAGAAAATTGCAAGTGTACGAAGACTTTTGTGGTCCATTGTATAGTCTAAGATACAGAAAAACACAGGCAATATAATAGGTAGACTATAATCCTTTGGTCCAGTGAAGGGAAATAGTCGTTACTTTTTTAAAACATTATAGTTTGTTTTAAGGAAACCTTTTAATTTGGTAAAACACATGTGTAAGATATTTAGTAAATATATACTCATTGAAACAAGATATCAATCATTGGCATGGCCAAGTAATTTTAGCGCGTTTTTCACATGTTGTATTTTACAATAATGCAACTAATGAACTTTTTACTAACAGAAAGTAGTGTGTACTGTACCTCTCCTCTAAATGTTTTCTGAACTTTATTTGAGAAGATTTCCTCCAAAATGCAGGTAGATATTTTTTAAAAAACTTTTTGCAAACAATAAATTTACTAGGTAAAATTTGAGAAATTTTATTATAAACTAGCGAAATTCAGGAAAATTTGTAGGAAAATTAAGGAAAACTATGGGGAAATTTAAATATGATTCGACTGATCTAGGACACAAATGTGACCAAATGCTGAAAACCTGAGGTCAATTTGTTGCTTATTAGCTGAGAAAAAGGTATGACAAAATATGGAAAGAAGACGAAGACGAAGACGAAATTTGCGTCCTAATAGCGCTTTTGTTCCACTAAGTGAAAAACGCGCTAAAAAGGAAACACATCAAAACAAATTGTAAAAAGTCATAATAGTGGTTAAAATATGCATAAATGAAGTAAGATTAAATTTTAGATAAATAGGAAATTAGGTTGATGCATAAATAATTGATAATATTGTATATACATGCATTACATAAAAATGTATAGCCAGTAAAGAAATTGAATTAATTTAAAAGATTTAAATAAATAATAAATGTACATCGACGTCTAGCATTATACCTTTATATACTAGTTGGAAATGGATATGTAGTTTCTTAAAGTTTGATATAGTAGTAGTAAAATTGTTATCATAAATCATCTTTATTACATAGTTATAAACTTTTATTACTTATATACACCTTTAAAGAATCCTAAAACGAGGGACATTTGCTGCATGCTAGGAAACTACTCTCGGCTTTTCCTTTCAGACTAAGAGAATAACGAGCATTATTTTCATCACTTAGAAAGGGAAAAAAATACCGTAAAGTACCATATTTCCAAATGGAAAAAGTACTAATATCCTGAATTTTTTATTCCCGTCTCGAAGAAGCATTTTAATCTTTTTCTTCAGATGAATGCGAAACACCTTTTGGAAGGAAGCTCTCTTTCTGAAAGAAGTTTTTCCTTCAACGCTTCAATATCGTCAAGCGTGTGGCTGTTAAGTTTCTTTTCATTTGTGCTTTTCAAAGTTTAATACTTTTGAGAGCTTCAATGCTCCAAATCGAGATCGATATCATTGATTGAATTACTCAATCGATAACCGTGGAATAATCGAGGTAAATTGAAGTAAGGTTTTCAGTTTGAAATATTAAAGTAAAAACTATTGAAGAAACTATTAGTAAAGTTCCATTGTGCGATACGCATCAAGCAACATGAAAAATTAAGCAACTAAGCTATTTGTTTCTTGTTTTTAAATTAAAATGAAATATATTTTATTAATCAAACATCTATGATAGTTAACAATACGGAATATGATTGTAATTTCGATAAAACGAAATAACTTCCCCAAATCAGAATTGTTTGATTTATTTTATGAAAAAGTTTAAATTTTAGAACATCAGGGATGTATCATAGATAACAAGTTCACAACATCTGCATAAACAAACAACGAAAGTATAAAAATATTATAATGTTTTACAAGACGTTTATATATAAATATATTGTTCTCATAATGTATATCTTAAACAGATTTTTCTAAAAACTGAAATTGTTCAAATATTCTCTAAAGTTTATTTTAGAAATAATGCATTTAATTTTTAGCATTGATGATATAGATTACTTATATATTGTGAATAACCCTGTGGGATACGTAATAATATCGAAAATATTGTAAAAACAAGCAACTTCTGAAATGCAAATTCCTTGAGGAAAAGTGATGCAAATAAGAAGAGATACCTCTATACTATATACATAACTCCATAACTTGATTTTATACTTGTATCTAAATAAAACTCCACTTACTTGCAAGCCAAGAAAATATGGTGATCTATACACATTGAGAAATAACGTTTTCAGAAGAATTAATTTTTACGTTTTGAGATGATCAGTAAGCCTTAAAGTGTAAATATGAATTTTATTATTATTGTGTGTGTATTGAATTATTTGTGAAACATATAGAGAAGTTGGTTAAAGTGAGGAAAATTGGTTCTTTGAATTTGGTGATTTTATCTAAATATGCAATGAATTCGGATCTTCATGAATTCAGCTTATACTATCCGCTGCATGTAGTAGTTTTGGCAACTGAATGTCGCCAAAAGTGAATTCGCCAACAGGCAACTATTCTACCGCCAAACCGTGAATTTTACTTATCAATGTCTTTATTTTAAGTATATAAGCTTGGAGACCATAAGCGAGCATTTGAAAGAAATTCTCTCATTCATTAGAAAGTTTACTTAAAGTTGACTTTATAATCCATCTAGAATATGTGACTTGTCTTATATGGAAGAGTAACATTGTTTGGCGTGAAAATAATATCATCGAAATTCTTCAACCAACTCATTCTTTGATTAAATTCCATGGAAAATAAATTTTATGGAAATAATCTTGCTTCAAAGAACACTAATGAACTCGTGAAACGAAATTACGTTGATAGCTATAACAAATTTATTAAACATTTAGCGCGTAATAAGTCTCATATCACAGACATGACATTATAAATCAAAGACACGTATCATAGGTGATCGTCAAACTATAATTCAACATCGGCTATGTAATCGGCATCTTGCTACATACACTGTGGGGGATGCGGCTTGGCTGAATGACAATAAAATAAAATATTTCTTCTTCGACAACCGACATTCCGCCTTTCAAATTCCATATATACCAAACAATATGTGGGTCTTGAAAATCAACGCATCTTTAGGATTAACTCTAAGTACTAAATCAATTCACAAACACTACTAGATTCTTTTGGAAATGTTTGGAATATAACTACAACACAGAACACTATACATCAGTTCTTATTGCTTTACGTCCTTATGGGCATGATAAATGTTATTAGATGATATACACTAATTACAATGTTCTTCGTTTAAATGAGTTAAACTATTTTTGTACATTGTTTAAATTTTTGTTCCATCTGTGATGACGGGTAATCCATTTTTAAAATATTTTGTTGTATTTATTTATATTTGAAAGTCTTTCAAATAATTCATTTTATAAATATTTCCAATTTTCAATACTATTATTGTTTGTTGTGATCACCTACGAAATCCAGATCTCTCTCTCGCAAATGTTAGCTATGTGCCACATTAAATTCTTAACTCTAATTTAACTCTACAAATATATTCAAGCGTCAAAGGCCTCTTACTCCATTATTCTCTTATTCTGCATTATGTGGTTTTAGTAGGTAACCTTTGTCCAACCGTCGGTACTTATAAGTACCACTCACTTTAAATTACAAAGAATAGTTTACAAATACTCTGATAATGCCTTGGGAATATTATTCTTTTAATGCCTCTTCTAAGATATAGCAGCACGTAGTTCTATGAGGATATTTTAGTGCGGAAGAGATATTATATATATAAAGTACAGCAAGTTGCGTTTTAGTTGACATTTGATGGATCATTTGAAATTATCATATTGTTTGAAATAGTAGTTAATGTCCAAGAAGGTAAGTCTCTTATTTTGTACATAGTTAAACCCAGAATTTGAATTTATTACAGAAATTGTATAGTATTAGTAAATGATATCTTTAGTATTATTAGCTCTCGATTAAATTTCCAAGTTAGTCTATTTTCTACGTATTTACCTTATCAATGTAGTGTCAAAAATAGTTGCATGGAAAATTGCAGTAAATGTACGTAATGCGGTAGATAAAGGGTTAAATAAAATTTTAAACGTTGAAATATTTTTATTTTATGTAAATATCAATTTCTTACAAATAGAAACATTACGTTTTGCATCGTAAATATAATATTATCAAGAATTTCGGCAGTTAGCTTCTTTTCTTTTTTACGTTAATTTTATTTATCAATTTCCCACTCCAGTAGATAAATAATTAAATCACACTTCATAATGCCGAATATAACGTGTGCTAATCACCAATCAATAAACCAAAATCATGGTGTGCACTTATACCCGGTAAGAATTAGGATGTTTAAATAATATAAATAAACGAGCACAAAAAATCTGACATCACATAGTAACCATCGTTTTCTAAAGAAATTATATACTTTCGAACTAAGCGTTTTGTTCTAAAGTATGCCATTTTCTCAAAGTATGGGATATTATCTGAATAAATGACTATGCAAAACATACAATTTACTTTTAGGTTTCTTTGCAAAAGGGTAATTCTCAGTACCGTGTAATATACCTAAAATTAAAGAGCAGCTTGAAAATATAGGTGCTGCTTATATGCTGGCATTATCGCGTAAATATAATGAACTGTTTGAAGATAAAAATGACAATTTAATGACTATAAAGCATATGCTACACACATTAGGCTGTGATATCCAGTATAGAGAAAATTTCATAACGAACTTAAATTCTTAAATAATTTGACTTACAACTAAGGTTTTTGAATCACTGCTTTTCTCCAATCTGCAACAATAGATTCTTAAATAATTTTTTTAAGTTTAAATTACTAATAATATGTAGATAATTAATGAGGTTAATTACTCATTGAATATACTATTCAAATATAAAGTTTTTAGATATTTATTATATTTACTAAAATCAACAAAAATTGCAATAATAATTCATGATATACCATTTAAAATCATATAACAATAACAATATTTCATGCATTTTGTATACCGTTTTAGATGATATATATGTGTACAATTAAATTCTTCTATAGAAATACAAACTACCACTAAACAAATCAAATAATTATTTCCGAAAATTGAAAAAGAGGAGATATAAATATTTTATATTTGAAAATATCTTCTGTGAACTTTGTATTCTTCATAAAAATGGAGCATTTAAACCGGAAACTAAAGTACAATATTTCCTTTTTGAGTGATTCTACTCCAATGGAAGAGTTTTAAATATAGAACGAAGTCAAAAATTATCCGTATACATTAACTCCATTCAGACAGAAATCGTTTCTCCGTATATTAATGGTTTCAAAAGAATTATACAAATTGCCAGACGAAATAAATCGATTTCATTAAAGCTTCTTTATAGTGAGTTAGCGAATGTCGACACAGATTAAAACTGTTGTTTTAATTTGACTATTTATTCAAAATAATTTTAAGAGACTCATCATGTTCTAAAAATTCATAATGTTTAAAGATTTTAATTTTGTACGTGAAACGCATACTTCTTGCAAGAATAAGGTTAAATGGTAGATCAAACAATTTCAGTAAAATAATTTTTAAATACCTAATTATAACAGCACAATTTTATGAATACAGTGTCAAAAGCTTTGTTAATTTTTCGTCATTTTAATCGCTTTACTAATACGCAATATACATTATGAATTCCTGAAATGATAATTAGTTTTTTTTTCATTTTACTTTTAATTCATATATTTCTTTTTTTTAACTCGTTAAGCATTTTATAAAGAACTACATAATTATACAACAAGGAGCCATTACATTACGAGCCCCCTTCAATCAAAGCAATGAACACTTTGACAAGTCACCGGCATGATACTAAGTCCAAATCAAAGGCAAACACACACACACACAAACACTAACACACATATATATATATATATATATAAGACACAAAACATTTTAAGTCAGCTGATTTCCACAACTGGTTACATAATGGGAAGTCAGCCAATTTATGAATTTAGATAAAGAATGGAATAATGGACTTTCATGCGTGCAACCCATTGTGAACATTGATGAAAGTAGCATGTGGAAGGAAAAAGACATTTTCAACCAGTAATTTATCTACCATGGCGTATTTATTCACATAGTAAAGTGGAGTTGTGTTATATCCATTGTTGCCACGACCGAGCTTAAACACAGATATTACAACAGTGTCAAATCAGTCGCTTTATCTTAATACGCGGTACAGCATACACTGCGTAAGTTCTTACGCAGCTACTACACATGTCAGGTGCCTGCATTGATGGATGTCATTATAAACAGTCTCTGGAATGGGACATTGAGACATCCGGCGTTAAGATTCATATAGAAGAATGGAAGATAATCCGATCTAACGATAAACGTTTTGTCAACCCCCATATATACGGAACGGGCGGAATCATTAAATGTTTATGTAAACTCTGCCACAAGTGTAGAATTCACAGGGTGAATCGGACATATAATATCGACGCGTGCAATGACGTTTCCACCGACAAGTGGTGTTGAGTCTACAAGTACCTTCTGCTGCAATTTTTTACCATGCACTGGGCAATCTTGATGTTGCCGAAGAGCCTCAAACATAAACCATCTTATTGCAATGGGTGATCTTATTTATAGACAGAATTCACTTTGACCTTGCATCACAGACATCTCTCTTTGCGATGCAGCTACATAAAGATCAAAATGTTTAATGGAATTACTGAGTTCCTGTTTATAGAGTCAAGTGTCTTTTGTGCAATTATAATGTATTAGAAGAACTTGGAAGAGGCAGGTTCAATACGGTATTATAGAACTCTCTTCTTTATGACAACACGACATTGGGTCAGCTCTCAACACAATTGTCAATTACTCTAATACATAATTCAGGATATTGTGTCTGCCCAATGATACATAAATGACGCGCTCTGGCCAATGATATTTATTATCTTGGGAACAATGTATTTTTATCAGTAAATTTACAGATACATATATACATACCTTTATGTACACTATTTATATGTAATATTAACATTTTTATCTAATATATTACAATTTTGGGATTTATTAGCCATGTTTCTCATTATTATTTCTAATTAATGATGTTAAAAATATTGATGGATGTGCAATTTCAAGGTTATTATTTCATTAACATTTCAATACAATCACATACTTTTATACGTATTATTTAAATCAGTATAGATACTATATATGTTTTAGGTAAATATTATATTAATTGATGTGCATACAATTTTACACAATATATTTTATATTATGTAGGATAATTTTCTTTATACTTGTCAGTGACATTCTGGATTTGCATTTAAAAATAATGTATTTATTAGAACATATATCCCTATGACATATTGTATGCATATTATATATATATAATTATGTTCTAATATATTATTTCAGATAATTTATTAAACCCTACATAAAAATTGTAATCTTTGTTGCATATATTAACCTTTGCTCTCAGAAAAGCAATGTGCTTCTTAAATCATTCATAATGTTAATGCACAATTCATTCCAATACATTTTAGGTTTTGCAGATTTGTATGTATTAATGTAAATTTGTTATGTGTTTTCGTGTCTATGAAAACTTTATTATGAAATCATATTAATTTTAGTTTTGGTCATTTTTCTCAAGTTTGGAGAAACAGTAAATTCAGATAACAATAGAAACTCATGTTCTGTATTCTTGAATATTTTGATTTAAGAAATAAAATGTTTATTTATTCTTTCTCTCTCTCTCTCTCTCTCTCTCTCTCTTTTACTATTCATTTCATTGTATTTTATTTGTGAAATTCATGTCTTTTTATTTATTGCCGTAATGATCATTGTTCACTATTATTTTTAATGCATAATATACTTTTAAAACTATAGTCATCATTTAATTTTGATGAAAAATAGCTTTCAAATAGAAAATAAGTTAAAACAATATCGCATCAGAATACATTCGATTCAGTTTGATTTAAAGGTGGAATATTCTTCAGTGTTCCCGAGTTTCATTAACAAACCGTGCTGATGTCTGGATTGAGTCAAAAGTGGAAAAAAAGAATTGAATAATGGTTGTAAGACAAATACGATAGCTGCAATATCTTTTTGAAAGATGGACAAAGATATTGCAGTTATTGTAGTTGTCTTACAGTACTTTTCTTCAAGACCAATACTGGATGACCAGGAATGGGAAATCTTCTATCTCATGTATATCCTGCTATGAGTGTATCTACCAACTCCGCTTTGACGGACTCCATACTCTGGATCAGTGAATAATTATAGGCTGCTGTGAAATGGAGTTATACTTCATGAAGAAGATTCCATAATGTTGCTTTGTAAATAAGGGCATTCTCTATAAGTTTAAGTTATAAATCAGCTATCTGATCTAAGTGAATTATTAAGTAAAGGAAATGCATTTTAAGTGATTACAATTTGGAAATCATACAATTTTACATAAATGTTCATTTGGTATATTAAGAGATGATAAATCATAAATGAAAAGCAAACTTAGAAAACCTCAAACTACAATAATATATCATAAATTAACAAGTACCTTTATAAAATAAAGCATACTCCCTCAGTAATTATTTTAAAGTGGTTTTGTTGTGACAATATATTATTTTATATTTCTACATTCATTAAGTCATAGTATAAGTTAGTGGACAAATAATTATTGTATGTAGCTAAATAGCTTAATACAACATAAATAAATTGTTTGTGAATGGTTTGCATTACAAAGTTCCAATAAATATTTTCAAATTAACATGTTACGTAAAGGATTTTTCAAAATATTAATCATTAATTTAAATTATCAATTTGTTTAACCTTCCTAGATACCTATAATTTTCCCAGATGAAGGCAGGAGGAAGGTAAACATTTTCCTTTTTAACATTCTGGGTGCGCGGAATAAATACAGCAAAGAGCAGCATTAATTTCTTCGAAATATTAAAGAAAATTTCGATTATACCAGTATCTGCTGAAATATAATGTTGAGTTTTACTTCTTCGATGCTTTGCATCTTTTTAGTGTAGCTGTTCTACATATACGCCAAAGAAGGCAGTGTATGTCATAGAATGTGATGACGTACACACACACACAATTGATCTATCTTTTCGCCTGAAGTACAGTTTCATCATGAAAATTAGGTGCATGCATAACTAAGCCACGTGTCTCAAAGTCTTTAAAAGTTTGGTTGATATTCTTCAATTAAGTATTTCTCAAACTGTGAAACTTCTCTCGCGCTTTCCCTAGGAGGCGTGATGAAACTCTACGAGGTGGACGAGCATATTGAAAGTCGAAATCAGATTATTTATCAAATGATTATATTTATGAAAAGTAAACACATAAATACATTCTAACATAATAAAAATAAATACGCATTTACACTGATTAATAATTTATTAATGTATCAGCACTGCATGATCTTTATTTTCTAACTATTTAACTAAGTTAAGAAAAGTTTAAAAATTACCTTCAACAATGTGTGGGCTTGTAATATAGTATATCTAAACATTAATGACCCTCTTGATAATTTGTACGGTTTATAATTAATCCTTATGATTGAAATTACGCAAATCCTCCTAATGCCACCATTTTCCACGTACGCTTGCGTATGTGATGTATGAGGGGAGAGGGATAAAAAGCAAATCTCAAATAGTAACTCCTTCACAAACAATGTTAATGTACGTTTATTGCATTCCAGCCTTGGAATAATGTATAGATAAATTGCTGAAAAGGTCGTATTTCGCAGGGCAATACATGTTGTAGCAATTCTTATTTCTTTATAGAAACGTTATATACGTCGATGGCACGTAAGGTTAAGTTGTAGCTGGCGTCAAGTGTAGCATTATTCAATTCAACATTTATTGTTGTGTATGGAGGGATGTGATAAAACGTGAATATTCAGAGTTTGATAAGCCTTTTCTAATTGCAATGTATTAACAATTTCAGTATATCAGATAAACGTCAAGCAATTGATGAATCAAATAAAGATAAAGCACTTATTTCGTTATGATTTAATGCTCACTAAACGTCCAGTGGAACCAAACAAACATCATTTTGTGAAGGATTTTCTAATTCTAAATCTATCAGCTGCGGAACATAAAATATATTGTTTCGTGCAAATGTGATTTTCAGACCATATTTCTAATCCTTACTTATGAGGTTTAGAACATACAAGTATTACGCATTGCATTATATCAATTTAATTTAAAAAGTCCCTATGGCCAAAGCAAGAATTAAGATAAATCAGATTGCTAACTGAAGATTATGCTTTATTTTTGCTATAAAATCATTGATATGGACCCCCTGCGTGAAAACTTAGCATAATGCATTTATACGTAGAAAAATTAAACTCTAAAATTAAGTTATAGATTTTCTGGTCTCTTATAATAAAAACATATTAACAGATATTGCATTTTCTTGTACTATTTTGTCGTACACTTCTTTGTGAATTGGATTTCATTAATTATAATATTTTCTATAATATGTGAAATATCTGTTATTTAGTTATTTTGCTTTAATTTTATTTAACATAGAAAGGAATATATTTAGGAAAAAGTAGACAAATAATAGAATAATATAAAATGAAATAAGGGAAAATGTTTGAAGAAATTCTATAAAAGCTAGCGTCAGTTTCTACTGTTAGTAAAAATTTCGTAACATGGGAGAATTATTAAATAACAAACAGCAAAAATAAATAATTGTTTTAATTTAGTTTACAATTTACTGAAATAATTTTTATTTGATTTTTTTTAATTCATCCGTATGAAAGAAATTTGTAATCAACATTTAATTTAATTTAATTTAATTAATTTACCTAAATATTTTGAAATTTTAAACATGAATACGTTTGTATTTCACAGCATTAGAATATTTTGAAAGTATAAACTTTATCGCCCGTGTTTTTGAAAGAAATACGTTTTGTAAGAATAGTTTCTGCAATAGTGTTAAAATAACTTTTATAGCCCGTAATTTAGAGAATTCTTTTAAATTTTTCAGGTCCATAAACCATTTAATGTTCGTAATATACTTTATCATGTTTAGTTCCTCGCGGTATATTTTCAACGGAGCTCATAAAAGAATATAATAAAAACTTATTTTATCGTCCATGTACTGGTATTGTTTACTCAAAATAAATTGTATGTAGTGTATAAAATAACTGATTTTCTTCTTTTGAATTTCGCTGGGAAATGAAGCAAATGATTGTAAAACTACATAAAACCTAAAATTCGGTATTGTTGTGAAGCAATGCAATTCATTGTTATACTTAATAATATTAGGGTATATAGGGTAGTTTCTAATTCCTTTTAAATCTCTAGATTCATAATGCTGACAATCATACAGTCCTTTAAAGATTTAATAAAATCCTTGAAATTATTCCTTTAAGTCTCATAAATTAATAACTAAGTTAAATAAGTTCCTATTTTATGCCCTCCTGCTCAATAATAACCGCAATCAAAATAATAATATTTATAATGTTTAAAATCCTTGTGTTCTAAAGATTCCTGGCATGCCACGTATTCACAGCAGTTACAGATATTCAAGTGATGAAATCTTCAACAAAGGGTATGTCTCTCTCCTACAAACTCTCATACCAACCATAGCAAGACCTACGTCACCTTCTACATTTACGCGCGAAGATGGTGTGATATGGAACACGCCTGTTGAGTAACGTCCCGACACCAAAATCCGAAAGGGTTCCCATTACAATCTGCAGCTTTAAACACGATCAGCACGTCGACCTAGCTCTTCGTTTGAATATGAGTTCACCCTACTACCTCGAGATATAGATCAATGAAGCGAGTTTCAGCAAGATCTGTTTTGAAACCTTCGTCCTGATCATCTACCTACAAGACATTCAGATGAATCTTCCATAATTTAAGTAATTCCATACAGCTCCGCTGTTAGTCGTGCAAGTATTTTAGTCACGTGATATCAAAACATGTAGTTAAACGTTTCAATAAAATATTTTACACACCCCGCCATGTCTGTCAGCTATTGTTTTCTGTTATTTTATTTTCTGCTTCTTTTCTAGTTCACAAATATATGCATTTGTAACCCCGCATTAATATGGACTTGAATCGTCTTTGTACCCATCACACCTTCTCAAAGTTTATCAGTTTGGCAGTGAATATTCATATATGCTATATGTCCAGTACAATCATATATTTCAAATATCTAGTTCAGGCTTTGTAGAAGTGTTTAGTTCTCGTAGCTGAAATGTGTGTATGAAACATTTTCTTTAAAGAGAATGTTTTGAAAATATATAATTCTTTCTTCATTCTTGGCAAAAAGCAACATTCATTTTTACTGTAGTTACCTTATTAAATGAGTTATGTATATATATGTTATATATTATAATGTTTATATAACATTTATACCTTTTCAAAATTATGATTCTGAACTTTGACGGATACCTCAAAAACGGTATAACTTGCTACCAGATTATTCAGGAGAACGCCAAGTTTGGTAAATGGTCGCTTTAAAGCTGACAACAATAATTGTTTGACTTCAGTACTCTCTTTGAATCTGTACCCAGCAATATTGCATCTTTTTCCCCCAGTCGGTGGTTGGTGGTCTCCCACAACTTACTGAACTTGCGTTGATCTTGCTGTATTACAGTATCATTTCAAAATGAACGTTAGTAATCGTGGCCTTGTATCTCTGTTTAGCGAGTCTTTTAACTCTCTGTTGTGTTACATGTGGCATTCATATTCAATATCACGTGGTTGTATATACGTTAACAAGTGGAAATCGCTATTCCTTAAAACAACATGTATTTTATGGAATAACTGGAAAGTCAGTAAACGTACGCAAAACTATTAATTCTATGATTTACTATATGCATTCATAGAATAATATTACTTAATATTAAGTATGAACTAAGGTACTCAAAGTTCTTTGAACCGGCTCTAACTGCTTTGGGAAGGACTTTCCAATTGAACAAGAAATGGCCGGAAAATATTACTCTAGATATCAGTTCAGCATGTGTCAGCGAATAAATTTCCTGGGAAGAAGTGCTAAATATTGACACATCAGCTTCGAACTGACCACAGCAACTCAGGCACCATGATACTGGCCACAAGTATAAATAGTACTCGTGTAAAAATAATATGGCAAATAAAAGGTGTGCTTGTTTAAAAATAAGTGTAGTTTACGGTCAAGAACCATCCACAGCAATCCTTGCTCTTACTCAAACATGAAAAGTAAAATAAATATATCTTGTAATTCATTTTGTTTGAAAAAGTTTGCATATGTTTTGAAACCTTACTTTCTTCACAGCATATTTTGTTGATAATATTAAATTAATCTTTTTGCAACATATCCTTTTCTCTTTCTGTTTAACAAATGATAAATAATAAATTATATCATCTGATTTCCTTTATTAATAATAAATTATTCATCCGCGAAAGGGATACTATGTTTTTCAAGACATTTTAGCTATTTGTGATCATTAATTTCCGTAACTGAAGGTGCTAATTTTTCCCTTAATGGCGTATCTTTAGGTTTTCATAAAATACCTGGTTATTTCATAGAATAACTTGGTAGTATGGTGTTTTATCTTGCTTGTCTTTAACTTACTTGTCTAGTTATTTCAAAGTAACTGATTATACACAACGGTAACATATATATTTATTTTCTGATTTTTAAAAATGTTATATAACTATTTTTATTATGGTAATAAATTTTAGTAAAAATACAGATAAAAGTATCCAATTTACTGGCAACAGTAAAATACAGATAGTTCAAAGAAATACCATATTTAATTTTGTATAGACAAAATTAAATCCGCATACCAGATCTATAATCAACATAGATTTATTTATTTACCATCAATAAATTAATTTAAATTAGTGAAAAATTCAACACAAATTTCATTAAAATTTATGAAAGACCTTGACACTAATTATTTCATAAAAATTAGCAGGAAAAATACCCATTTTTACATACGATAATTCACTATATAATTCAATTTGTTCAATGAAAACTTCAGATTGTCGGGGATAAAAATGTCCAAAATAGGAAGAAAGTTTTCTTTACATTTTAAATTTTAAAATAATAATGAGTAACAATTGTATACGTATAGGTATTTTAAAGTATCTTTAAAAGTACATTATGCAATATAAAGCTATTTTAAACAGTTAAAAATCTTCTGCTAAAATACATTCAATGTCATGCACAATCCTACACATCTCTTCTTCACAACAGCAGACTATCCATTCAGAACTCTCATGTGTAGGAAGGCCGTATGTTAAACAAATATATGGACGACTGACAACATGTGTGTGACTATCCACTTAAGATGAACAACTATAAAGTCTTTCGCTTGAATCAGAGTACAATGAAAGGATAACCCAGACAAAGATTCGTCAAAGCGGCAAAGTTACAGAAGGAAAGACACGCAGAGACAATAAAACACAAAACTTTAGCTCCAACCTGTTTATTAGACTGCACATGATAGTGAGTGTTGAATAGTCAGGATTTTATAGATAACTACAATTATAGAGTTGTAGTCTAATATAGATTTTACTTCAAATATTAGTGTACAAAACATATTGTTTTAGTTCAAAATATCAAATGTTTTTCTGAGGACTGATTTATATGCTTCAAAATTATCGAGTTAATTGTACTTTATGTTTAATTACGTACATGAAATAAAGTTACATAAAGAGTTTCTTAGATTTAAAAAGTGCACTACGGAAGGAAAATATCTTTAAAGATTAAATAATTTCTTTAATAATAATTTTCTATAAATTAGTATTAATATTTTATAACACGTTCTTGTTAACAAACCATCGAGGCCAATAACAAACAATTTTCTTTAAAATGTACTTATCTTGTTATTTTCAATTATCTCTGGAAAATATAAAGGTGTACTTAAAATTCAATATCATTTCTAACATCAAGTCAATTTAAATTAATTATTTTGTTTGAAATTTTGAACATTTTAATTGTTATGTAAAAATTTCAACATTATAAATATTGCAGAGTGATAATTACTCTGTTATACCTAAAATAGAACATTTATCTATCTAATATTCAAACAATAAAATAAAAATTCCGCCTGTTTATACAGCTATAACCTTTTTAATATTCGAAAGTAAGTAATTGGCAATGACAAATATGATGCTCAAAAAGTCAAATAATATAATTCAATTTTTATGAGCTTATCTTGTATGTGTCATGAATGTGTCATGTCTGATGATAAATATTTTCTAAAGTACATGTAAATAATTCTACAACTGAAGTTAAATTTCCATTATATTTCAATAGCAGTTATTTATTATTTGTTAACATCATAAAGTATTTAAATTTGTTTAGTAGGTCTTATATATTTCTTTATTGAAGAGAATTAATCGATTATTTTCGAGTTTCGTTTCCCTATACATAGAATCTTTTCTGGCATTTGAAATCAATTTTTGCACAGTTAAGAAAATAAAATATAAAAATATATACATTGTGTGTTTAAGCTTCATACTATATTGCATTGTTTTAAAAAGGGGGAAAAGAAAAAAAGAGATAATTCAAATGATGGTTGACTCGTTGTTCATTGAAATTCAAATAAGCTAGATCATTACACAATGCAGGATGATTTCTCGCTAGTTTCATTACAGAGACTGAAAAGATCATGATTAAAGGATTTTAATAAAAGAACTTTTCACACGTATTTTTTTTCCGGATATTCAAATTGTTATTCCCTCCAGTCAAAAAAGAAATTATTATTCACCTAGTCCTCAATAAGGAATAATATTTTTATGCTGATAAAAATATATTCATTAAAATCATGGTTTTGTACTAGATGTGCCCAACAGACGGTATTCATTCTTTTTAACATCGTTTTTTTTTCATCTATTGAAAATTTAAATCTATGTTAAAAGTTTTTTTTATTAGAGGAGAGTAATGTTAGTGTCTAGATTCTAGACTAAATTTGAAGGATAGAATGTGTTTATAGCATCATTTTTATTTTAAGAACGGCTGCATTTGTGAATTCAGTGCGGAAACAATGAGAATATAATCTATTTACCATTGTGTGTTTGTTTAGTTTATGTACTTAAAAAGAAAGAAACAAAGTTTGGTATTTTCTTTCCGTATAACTTTTGTGTAGCAAATATCATGCTTATATAAATAAATTTTGGAAAATTTAATGCTGTATTCTTTCTTAAACTTTTTTTCTAAATAAACAATTGAAAACGTTAAAAATTATTAATCACTTTTGTTTATTTTCCGTTGGTGAATAATCTCAGTTTATTAACGCTGATCTTGTGTTTAGATTACATATATTATGTTGTGTGTGTGTTTGCGTTGTACAGTTACCCAAATAAAATAGTAAATAATAATAATAATAATAATGTGCTATACAGGGTCCTTAGGCAAATTAAAATCTGAACCTTCCTGCTTTGTGTTTCAGGAAAATTTTATAATAATCTCTTACTTTACATGATGCTAATTAATGTATTCTTATATATATAATTGAAATATTGCATGTGCTAATTAAAAACAATCCTTGGGCTCCTTAGGAGTTTGAACCGGGACCTCGCGCACCCGAAGCGCGAATCATACCCCTAGACCACCGAGCCACGCTTTAAGTTAATTTAGTATCAATGATGATATTTTTAGCACTCTTTCTTTTATTCACGTGTGTTAATACTTAATAATCATTTTCATTTCGGTGTATCATTTAAATAATGCATCTGTGCCAAAAGAGCACCAGTACCAAATCAATTCTTCAAAATATTGTGATTTATATTATTTATATCTCAAATTTCATTCATTTTGTATCACCTTTTGTGAACAAACTGATTAATGAAATGGTTACTTATATAGTTGATATTATTAATTTCAATTAAGTAACTTTTCAAGAGAATGGATTTGTTTAAAATATACTTATAAAAATGAGTTTTATTTCGAACCCAGAGCTTTTGTGGAGTTATTATGAACAATAATCCGGAAGAAAAAGAAAAATATATGGCTTATATATATATATAAGACTCAGGTTTGAAAATAGAAGACAATGAACTTTCATTTCTGCTGTTAGTATTAGCATATTTTCATATATCATTAGTTTGCAGACTGCTGACAATAATAATCTACATCAAAAGCTTGGCTTTGAATATTTACGTGAATATAACAGATCGAATTTCTTATAAGGATGCATTCTAAAACAATAAAATAGTCTATAAACCAAAAGTTTTGAACCTCCATCAACGACAAAGATCTTTTGAGCTGACCCTCAAACTTCCATATAAAACCAACATGTGCTTTGAACTGATACAGATATACCTTCATCATCCCTCTTATGTGGTGGATATTCAGTTGGCCAAAGTTAAATTAATAATCCCTGGTCCCATTGGTTATAACTATTACCAATTGGTTGCCATTAAAAGTATAATATCAGCTGTTGTTTGTAAATACAATACTATATGAAGGAATCTTCAGAATAAAATGAATAATACAAATAATACAAATGTAATACAAATAAATGGGGCAATTTTCAAGCAAAAACAATATTTATTGTCCGATAAATTGTTAGCCACCATGCACTGCAATAAGTGTTTCTATGCGACAGGGCATGAGTCAAACGAATGTCTGCTTGTGGAAGAGGAATTCTATATTGCTTGTATGCGCAGAAAAGTTCATCTTTTGAAGCTGTGAGACGACCTTCTGAGCGAGACGCGTGGCCCAAACCCACACACGTACTCAATAGGCGTATATCTGAAACGAAAAGCAGGCCAAGGAAAGTTGCACGTGTTGGGCGGTAAGTCTCGAACAGTCTTTACAACATGTGGGCGTGTGTTTACCTGCTGAAAATAACTCCGGTGATGCTTTTGAAGATGAACGACTTAGAGCTGAAGCACTTCACGGACGGCCTGAGCATATTGCGATTACCCACTCAATTCGTAGCAATTGGATGTCCATGATGCAATCGCACCTAAACCATAACTCAGGTGTTAGGCCACTATGTGTCGTTCAATAACGCTCTGGAAGGCAAGTACACTGACATGGCGTCTAACACCAGCGGCCGTCATGGTCCACAAATTGAGCGTGATCCATATGAAAAACATCTTGGTGCCAATCAGCTTGCCGGGCTCTGTGCTCGAGCCATTGCAGACGCCATCGTGGCTTACCGTGAGAGGTCCTGTATGAAACGCCCTTACACGCAATCCATGGAGCAGCAGACTTTCGGATAGGCGAAGGGGACATTGGTAGCCTGTAACAGTAGACCGCATTTAACGTTGTGGCACTGCCTGCTGGAGGAAGCTGAACGAACCATTCTCGCCATGCAGAGCAGGTGTCGATCTTTGCTCACTATTTCACCTTCAAATGGTTCAATGCCAGTTTTCAAGTTGCTCTGTGCTCGTCGGTCCACTGGCTGGCGCTCGCATCGGTGGGGATCTGTACCACGGCACTCGAGCTTATATGTGTTATTAAGAAAATACTCCTTCTTGATGCGATATTTCTTGATTCAAAATCATAAGTTGGTGCGTTTATCCGTTATTTTGTGTGGAACCATACATAGAACACTAAACGTTCACCTCAATAATCATTAACTAGCGCAATGTCTCGCTACAGCTCTCTATTTATACGCTTTCAGCATCAATGACCAGAAGATGAGCAGGCATGCCACATGCGCGTTGTCTCTGAAACTTACTATACCAGCAACATACTAAAATTGATATTAGCAGCAACGTTCATTTAATTCTGATGATTCATTCATAGTTTTGCATTTTTTAAAGACAGCAATGTTATAATCATTTGATTTTTCAATGATAAATCTTTTATATTTAGATTTTGAATCTTTCAGCAAATACGGTCGAAACTTTGAATCTTTCAGCAAATACAGTCGACTCTAGCTAATTCGAAGTTTCAATTATATGAACCTTTCTCTAATTCGAAGTATATGCTCATATCCTAGAAAATCTCTTGATATTTCAAACTAAAACAATACATTCTGGAACACTCAATATTTCAAAGCAAATTCTGTAGCTGGCCAGACTTTCAACATGCAATAATTTGAAGTTATCTTATAAACTCTTGACAATTCGAACACTTACTATCTAGAGTCCTATAGCAAACAGATCGGAGCTTACATGTTTTTTTTTTTGTCTTTGTGTGTCTCCCCTGCAACGTAGCCCCTTTAATGGCCATTTATCTGCTCCCTTTCTTTGTGTTTCCTGGTTCCTCAGGCGAAAAGACACTTGCATTTCTTTCTATGTTTAAGTGGACATTTCTGGCTGCAAATGTTATCGGCCGTCTATAATTTTCGCTTATTTTATGACCTTGCTACTCATGCGTTCAGAATGGATGGTCCACTACTGTGTTGCGTAAAATTGTGTTTTTTTGCATCGGTCTGACGTAATTGTTTATAGTTCATACGTGTGACTTATAGAATGTCGTACGAATTTAGGCTTGGGAAGCACTGGACCCTACCTTAAAGAAACCTATAGTGTCGGGGACAGTGTTTGAGGGAACTGGGTGTGAAACGGTTTCATTCCAATGAAGAATGAAAAAGATTTGGAGGGACATGAAAGAGAATTACTACATAAATGTGCTATGTACTACAAATGAAGCCTTGTCAGATTCTGCAGAAATTGAAAACTGTTGCCACGTCCAATATTTCGGAAAATTCAATCAAAACTTTATGGTTAGAAAAGCTGACTGAGCCCATTAAAAATATGTTGCTTGTCAGCGACGGGGATTTAGACTAATTGGCAGTAATGGCTTATAAGTTATCCGATTTGACTCCAAGAACAGAGATTTTTGCAACTGGAAAATCTTCAGACAAGGGCTAATAAACGTCGTAGACGAGATTCTTCTCGACAGAATTCAGAGCCTAGAAAGATAAATATATCAACTCAGCATTCTCCTCAAATCAAGAATGGAAGAACGCAATAGTTTTCGTTCTAAATCTCGAAGTCGCTCTTGAAACCTTTTCGATCCTAAAGGAAAATATAGCTATTTTCGTTTCCGTTTCGGTGTTCGAAACTTCAGTCTGCATTAAATATTGCGACAAATTATGTTGCAGAATATTATAAAGCTTGCCGCAAAATTTGAATATTTGTTAAAGATCGAATGACAATATTTGCGCTTTCTGGTATATAATGGAGCTGATTGTTCAATAATACCAGCCACATCTAAAAATAAAAAAAAAACATATGATTATGAAATATTTGAAGCAAATGGGATAAAAATTCCAACATATGGAATTAAAGTGCTAAACATTTATTTGGGATTGTGCAGATAATTTTTATTCCCATTTACATTTCCAAAAGTTAGTAAAGGGATCTCGGGAGCTGATTTTCTACACAAATTTAAGTTATTGTTTGATATCAACAAAGGAAGATTAATTGATTTCTACAACTCAGTATTCAGGGTGATATTCTTCCATCATAAATGATCTTAATGGTTCAACTTTAAATAAAGATGCTAACGTTTCTAATTTACTTTTACTATTCTGAATTAACTAAGCATAATATTTTACCTACTGAAGTGAAACATGATATCAAACATTTCATAGAAATAAAAGATCAACCAATTCATTCCAAAGCACAACTTGATCCTAAGCATCTAGCAATAGCTAAGGAAGAATTTAAATTTATTCTTAATAATCAAATGTTCGTCCATCTAGCTCACTTTGGGCCAGTCTATTGCCTTTTGTAAGTAAGAAGGATGAAAACATTTCGTCCACGTGGAGACTATAGACAACTTAATGCTCAAACAAATCACGAATAGATTTCCGCCATATTTTTAAAAAAAGTACCACACTATATTTTCCAAAATAGATTTAATTAAAGCCTATTATTAAATACCTATCGCAGAAGATAAATGTAAAACTGCAATTATAACTCCTTTTGGTCTATACGAATTTACCTTGATGTGTGTGAGTTTGGGATTAAGAAATATTTCTGCCACATTCCAAAGATTCTTGCATGAAGGCTTTAGAGAATAGATTTTGCATTCACTTATTTAGACAATATTTTTATTGCATCAACTAATGAATAGCAACATGAAGATCATCTAAAAATAGTTTTAACCTTTAAACACTTATGGATTAAAAAGAAATATTTCCAAATCTGTGCTTGGAGTTGAATAATTTGAATTCGTAGGATATCTTATTTCGAAAGAAGATTCTAAGCCTCTCCCAGAAAAAGTCAAAAGCATTAAAATTTTTTTAAAAAACCTGAAACCTTGCGTGATCTTTGTACTTTCCTCGGAATGAAAAATTACTATAGAAGATATTGAAAAGATGCTGCTATAAACCAAACTTTATTACACGATTATTTAAAAAGAGCCAAATAAGAAGAGACAAGGGAGAAATACACTGGACAAAAGAAGCTGAAAAACAGTTCGCAATTTATAAAAATGACTTGAGAAATACAACAGTGTTAACTCCAAACCCTGATGTACCTCTTACATTATTTATGGATGCTAGTGATACTGCAATAGGATCAGTTCTACAGCAATTTGAAAACGATACATGGAAGACAATTATATTTTATTTAAAAGAACTATTCCTACACACAAAATCATAACACATACGATCGTGAACTCCTAGGTATTTATCTTTCCATGAAATTTTTTAAGCATTTGTTAGGAGGAAGAGAATTTACAGTATATACAGATCACAAAACTTTAAACCATGCATTTTTACAAAAATCCGATAAAGCATTCCCATACAACAACGACAACTTCAATACATCTCTTAGTTTACAACCAATGTTACGTATAATAAAGAAGATAATATAGCTGTAATGCATTTTCAAGAATCTAAACAGTTACAGTAATCGACTATGATGCTATAGCAGATATACAAACCCAATATATAGACTTGAAACAGTTAATGAAGAGTAACTCTTCAGTAAAATTCAAGTCCTGCACATTACCATCAGGGAAAACACTCTGGTGTGATATTCTTACTCCCAATATAAGACCATACATTCAAAAACAGTTTCGGCAACAAATGTTTCAAATTTTCCCCATCCTGGAATTAGATCAACTGTCAAACTGATGACTGAAAAATTAATCTGGCCAAATAAGAAAAAAGAAATAAGAGAATGGGCGAGGGCATGTATTTCCTATGAAAAATGTAAAGTCCACAGACATACTAAATGAAAATTTGAATAATATGAAGTACTGGATGAAGATTTAGTGCGATACACATAAATTTAATTGGTCCACTTCCATCATCGCAGCCAGGCATGGCTCTTGCGCCAAAAAAACCCAACACTCACTCACTCACTCATCATCGCAAGGCATGACATTTTGTATGACCTGTATTGAACGTTTTACGTGTTGGATGGAAGCAATTCCCTTGCCTGATTATAAAACAGAGACAGTTAGCAAAGCCTTTTATGAACACTTGGTTTGTAGATTTGGAGTACCTGTGAAAATAATTGCAGATTAAGAAATTCAATTTGGATCCCAATTATTCGGAAGTTTAGCTGCTATTTGTGGAGCTAAAGTAGCTCATACAAATTTTTATCACCCTCAATGCAATGGGAAAGTGGAAAAGTTACATCGAGCCTTGAAAGGGGCAATCAAAGCTCATAACAACATCGAATGGACAGAAAAATTACCAACAGTTTTACTAGGACTAAGAACTGATGTAAGACCTGATACCAATCACACTATAGCTCAGATGATTTATGGTTCTAACAACAGATTGCCAGGTGAATTTTTTGATCCACCTTCTATTCAAATTGATCCTGAAACAGTTGCCACTACATTATAGACTTTTATGGAAGAATTGAAGCCACAAAACCCTTAATCCCGAGAAGTCAGAAGAGTTTTGTTCATAAAGACATAAAGTCCTGTACTCATGTATTTGTGAGAATAGATCGTCTAAAGAAAGCACTGGAACCACCATACAATGGACCATTTTTAGGAACAGACAGAAGTGAAACATATTCCACACTACTAGAGAAAGGTAAACCTGTGAATATATCAATTGATATATTAAAGCCAGCTTATTTGTTACTGACAGACTCCACTCTTGACAAACTAAGTATTCCTTATAAAAAAATGGATAAGAATACAGTAGCTAATGATTCTAACGTTTTATCTGATGATAAAACCACTGTTACAATACATGGAACGCGGGTAAAGAAACCTGTAAGATTCCAGGACTGATATTCGTTGTAAACAGTTTAACCTGTTACCTGATCAAGTGTATGATAATTTGGATTATGCTTATAAATGTATGTTATTTCTCCGACATCAAACTAGTTATCATTGTTGATAATATTATTGATTCAAATGGTATATAGCATATGTACAAATATGTAATTTTGTGTAATTGGTGATTGATTTATGCTAGTTAAAAAGTTTAAAATCTAAAATTATACCTGCCTTACTTCTTGGTTCGTAACTCAGTTACTCGTAGGGGAGCAATGTTGAAACAAATATTATTCAGTTTGTTGCCAACTGATGGTCACTCAATCCAAGTGAATTATTAAGTAAACAGAAATGTTATAAATATAGAAAATAATAATTTGAAGAATATTTAATTTGTAAGATGAATTTCATAATTTTATATTCAGACATTGGTTATATACTGCATTTTATATTTTATATGAACTAATATTTATATTTATACTGTCTATTTATATTTATACTTGTAAATCTAAAATCAATTTCCTTGTAACCTTTTTCATCTTACCAGATTGGCAACAGTCCGTATTTTGGCATCAGACTAGTTGCAACGTTTGATGTTAGCGCAGCTAAGCCTAATGGTATAAAAAGTTGTTCTTCGAAAATCTTTGCAGCAAATTTAAATACTTAAACGGTTATAGAACCAAACGTTGCATAACATTTATACTTTATAATATGTACTTTTTAAAAAAAAGTTTATACTAATTTTATACATCTGTTCAATTGTTGTTTTATTTCATAGTTTAAAGTTTTAATGTGTTAGGAAAAAAAAATCAAGAGTTTTTTCTATTCCTCTTGATTATTCGAAGTTTTTCGTTGGTTCATTCAACTTCGAATTTTCTAGAGTCAGCTGTATATAGTGATTTTCTTCACGGAAAACGGATTTTAAGTAGTTTTATATAAATTTTAGAAAACGAAATATGGATTAATATTTTTACAGGAGAACATTAATTGATTCTAGCTAACTTCTGCACACTTTGTAAGGTATATTACCTTTGTAAAGGAAGTAAACCATAATAAAATTTTAATCTTTTACTCTTATCTTTTTTAAAACTTTATATTTATCCCGGTACTACTCGCGCAGGATGTGTCATACTCACCGTCTAACTTTTTTCAACGCTCGTTCTAAGTCTTTTTTGGAAAATGGATAGTTTCTCGTGTAGCTGACTTTAAGGTCATATCCTTTGAGGGGTCTTAACTTGTAGGTGAATTCTAAATATATATTTTTGGCTATCACCTCTTCGGGTATGTCATACCCTGCGCATGAATCCCCCTTACAGTTCTGAATGCATGAACACATTTTAAATCTTCCTTATTCTATGGCGTATTATCGTAGTTATGATGAAGAAATGTGATATTTAAGTAATTTAATAAATATAATATTTAATAGATATAGTATAACAGTATTTTCGGATGAAGAAATTATCTTCGCGGTTTTGATGAGGTAGAAGCAAATGAAGTGTATAACAGCAAGTAAGATTCATCCTCTGATATCGATCGAGAATTAGAAAAGGGTGACACTGTTGAAAATAAATGTCTTATATGTAGAGACACAAAAACATTTGAGAAGAACGTAATTTTAAAGGCGATAACTGGTACACATCTTATCCATTTCCAGATGAACTTTTATAAAAAAAAACTAATGCTCGAACAAAATAAGATAAAGTAAAAAAAAAAAAATTCCAAAATTTTAAGATATAAAGAATAAAGAAGTTTACTCATATATGTTTTTTTAAACAAAAAATACAGATTTAAAAGAAAAAATAAGATCCAGTGATAACGTTGCACTAACTCTCGACGCGATTAAAGGTGTGTACAAACAATGCACCGAATGCCCTTATAAAAAGAACAGAAAAACTAAATTTGCGTGTGAAAAATGTAATATACATGCTGTACTTTCTACTTTTCTTCCCTTTTAACCTTTGTATACAAATTTTACGTTAAAAACACAATGTAAACACCCTTAGGTATGACACACCTTGCGCAAGAACTTTAGGTCGTTATTTTCACGTGAGTGATGCCGGGTTATTAAGATTATTACCGACATAGTTAAAGAGTATAACTGTATAAGTCCTTTGTATTTTTTCTATCTTTTTGGATTAGGAATATATACTTTTCTTTCTCACCAAACTTGTTTTAATTCTATTTTTCAATTCCTACTATAGTCCACACACTCTATATATTTATATATATTTATCTTGTTTATAATTTTCAGTCGTTTATAAAATGCATTTTAAAGCACGCAATTGAGCTGAAATTTTATATACACGATTATTTTCGATCACAATACAGGAATTTAATTATAATAATAAAAATTAATTGATTACAACTAAATATTCAAATAATTACAAATACTGTTACACTGGCATTATTTTCAGCAACTTAGCGACCATTTTGGCGACCAGTCCTCATTTGAGCTGAAATTTTATATACACGATTATTTTGGATGAAAGTACAGTAATTTAATTATAATTTTAATAATACTTACTTGATGAAAACTAATTATTCAAAGAATTACAAGTACAGTCACATTGGCATCATTTTTGGCGACGTGTCAAAACTTGAGAGAAAAAGGGTTTTTTCTCACATTTTCAAGCACGCATTTGATCTGATATTTTCTATAAACTATTGTTTTAGGTAACACTACTATGATTTAAATATAATTAATTAAATCTAATTGACTGAAATTAACTATTTAAATATTTACAGAAGCAGCCATGTTGGCTTCATTTTTAGCGGCTTGGGTAAAAGCTTTAAGGTAACTGGGAAGTGAAAGTGCTTCAAATTTTCCATTTGTTTATTTTAATTTTTAAATAGAGGGACTTTGCTGCACCCATAAAGTTATTATTTATTAAAATTAGATAAATAGAATGCTAAAAAATTGAATTTTAAAATTGTAAACACATATGTGATGTGACGGTGATTCAGATGCACTTTCTTCAAAATCCGTATTGTATTTAATATGCAATGTAAAAAAATAATTTTATTGTAAAAAGAAAGTAATTTTTCTATATTAAAAGTTCAAAGTTCTAAATTTTCTCTGCAAAAATTACGGAAAATTTAAATGATTAGTTACAAAATTTTTAAATAAAATTTTGTTTTCATAAATGTTAATTATACCTATTTTACATTTATAAATACGCAGTATAGTTCTTAAATTATGAATCAAGTGGATCTTGAGAAATATTCTAAATTAAATTCACAGCTTGTAAAATAGATATTTCGTTTTCCCTAACTGCTTATTGTTAAAATTTAAATGCTCATAAATAACTCCATATGCTTATTGCTGTTGATTTTACTTTAAAATAGACTTAAATATTCATATGTATGAATACAGAAACAGAGATTCTTCTGTTATAATTTTTAAAAACAGAGTCCAATTTAAATTAGACATCAAATTAACTTCTGAAATTCAACAAAATTATTTTATTTGTGTATTTTTATAACAATAAACATGTGTGAGAAATTATGTAATATCCAGTAATGATGATGCTCAAAGTGAAGTAAAAATCCTAAAACTAACAAACATAAAACGTTGGTATTTTAAAACTAAAAAGATGTGAATGGCTAATAACACGTGTTGAGTAAGTTAGGGAAAGAACAATTAAAAAGACATCTAAATAATATAGAATTTCAAACATATAATTAAAAAATTGAGAATTGATGCAAAATAATCCATTTAATAATCGTATCTCTTTATATTGTATTAGAAAATATTATTTTACAAATCATGGATGAAAATATTTTTAATTACAATTTTTTCAAAACTCAATTTTTTGATGATTTCGGTACACTTTTGTTAAAATCTACTTTTCCTTTCGGGCTGATATTTTGCATACTATTAGATCCACAGATTTTCCACAAAGAGAATGAATTTTTTTATTCCTCTTGATTTTTATACCTTTCTGATAAATTATTTGGTTCTTCTGCTACTCTTAATGGTTTTTGAATATAAATTGATCCAGTTATTGAATTGGAATGTGAATCAATTTCAAGTGTTACCTCATTTGATACATTCGCTTGGGCTGTTAGTAAAGCAAAGGGATTTGAAGTGTCTCAAGTCTTCCAAGCTGTCCGCTTTTAATTAACGGCATTTAATTGAAGAAGGAACTGTGACAAAATATATTCTTGCGATGTTGCTTATATTATTGTGTAAGCATTGCAGTGAGCCACTTAGATCTTTGCGACTTTCTCCCATACTGTGCATATATTTTTTTTTAAATATATCACTTATAATTTCACAAAAAAATTGTACGTATATCTTTTATAAATATAATATAAATTTTTTGAAAATTTAAATTGTTCAAACATTTTTATGAGAATAATTTTTTAAATATAAATGAGACAAAAATTGAATCCTGGAATTAGTTATTTTAATTCCGGGGTTTCGGGATAGAATTGCACAATACCGCCCAATCTCTACCATTCAGAATGAACCGAAACAAGTTAAATATTTAAGGAGTCAAACGCCCAACCTCTATTAGTGTGCTGTGGAATTGAGGAGAGGGAATTTAAGCTCAGGTGTCATCCTCATCCCTAGACCATGGTTAAAAATTAAGAAATACGTTACTAATAGACCCAGTGCAATTTTATAGTGTGACGTAAATATAATCCACACAGGAATTTTACAAGAAAAATTAATAAAGACCAATTTCAGTGGCTGAGTGGTAGTGAATTGCTCTTCCACACCACAGGTCCGAGGTTCAGATCCCGAGCAAGGCAAAATCGACTCAGCGATTCAACCCTTCGGCCAGTCAATAAATGTGTTGCAAGCTTGTTATAGAAATTAATTGGGAGTTTCACGGACTGACCACCTAACCAGAAAATCTGTTCGTGCACCTCACAGCCCAAGGTCACATATAATGAGACGGACAAAGTAGGCTTTGTCCCTCTTGGGCTATTGGGCCACTGAGTAAAGCTATTACCAAAGGACAATATACAATACAGCCCGCTTTAACACTGGAACATCCGTCGGTATCGATTGGATACTGGACCCTGTTTTTTTTTTTTCTTTCCCCTGCATTTTAGCAGGGATTTTGAAATGTTTTCGTCATTTTAATCATTTTCTATCATGATTACACAGAAAAGTTTTGTGATTTTAGATTAATTACGAATGATTTTGCAACTAAAAACCTAGAGTGACCACTAATGTCATTTTGACACCAATGCAATTTATCATAATATACTCCAGTCATTCAGCAAAAGATAGTTCACTAAGTAGATGCCGTTAGTTTAGAAAATTTCCGGAAAGTAATATCGCACATTTATTTGACCTTGAATGCAGTGTTATTGGTGTGACTCAGCAGAAATGAGTCAGTTATACTAAAATGATTATGCTAAGTATTTCGTTACACATTATTTGCTTATCTGATAATAAAACAATCAGCCATTTTTTGAACCTTGTGTAGAGAAGACACCCTTAAACGATGACTCATGGAAAAATTCTAAGTACAGATGAAATTGCTAATCTGTTTCAAGACCTTTCTGTGAAGGAATCGAATGATGACAAACTGCCCTGTTCTAATATAAAATTAGAAGAAGAGATATGATTAAGGGAAAGGGACTACGATGAATCTAGAAAAAGTGCTGAATAAATTGATAATATTTCAATAAATCCCGATATATATCAGTCCTTAGAGATGTCACAGAATGCATACTACGTAATAGAAATGTTCCTAGAAGATTTGCGACTCGAAATGGTTTGCGACAAAGCAGTGATCCGCAAGCTTCGTAAATCACATTCTCAAAGCCAGTTTTTTTTTTTTTTTTTATAAAAGAAAGGGTCATAATACAGGGTGTCTGGGACTAAAATATCCACAAGTAGTGACTCTTTATTACAGAACTACTAATCAGGATAAAAAGAACTGTTCATCTATGGAATAGTAAACTCTCCGAGATTTTATGGTCTAGTCCGATTCGCCGCAATTGCACGCATTATTCGGAATTCACAGTTGATGAACATTTTACACTGTATTCATTAGTAAAGATGTAGACGCAGTAGTGAAAGGTGCTTTGCGCAGATTTGCTGGAAAATTTAAATGAGCCACGCGTGACAGCGATGTGTTCGAACAGAATGGAATGTCGTTACTGGCTTGTATAACAGATTTATCATGACTCCAACAAAATGATTCGCTCACATGATCAACAGCGTTTTCTATCACGTCAACTTAAGAATACTTCCCACTTTGTGATACCAAAATTCCCGTTTCCTTTAAAGTTCTGTCCCATTTGTAGATAGATTTTAATGTCGTTTCATTCTGTTCAAACATGTTGCTGTACACGCGTGACTGATTTAAATTCCATATCCAAAATCCGCACTGCACTTTATACTGAACTAAAGAAGTCATTGTAAAAAGTTCATCTTCTGCAATTGCCGAGTAATGTTTACATGTGCGGCCGATCGGACTAGACCCAAATAATCTCACAAAGTTTTTCAACCCATGTGTGAACAGTTTATTACATTCTGATGGGTAGTTCCGCAATAATAAGTCATTATTTTTGGAAAATTTAAGCCGGAACACCTTGTATTTGATAATTCCATGAAGTAACATTAACAAGTCTTAACATAAAACTTACTGAAACAGCAGTCCTGTAATTATTTAATGATTACAATTATATTATATTTTTTGAATCGTGGAGTCAAAACGTCCATGGTGGGAGCTTAGGGTTATCGAAATCCTGAACGTTCTAGCGTTAATCACAAGTGAAAAAAAAACACTAGTGTTTGTAACTAATTACCCAACTGAGCTTTTAAGTTACTTTTTTCTCTAAGTTAGATATTTAAGTGTAGACCATGGTAATCGATTGATCATGGCAAAAACTTACGGATGACGATGTTTTTGCTGAATATAGGGTTCGATCGTCGAAGTCTATAAACACTTGCTACGTGAAGGAGATAATGCACGTTAAACATTTTTCGCCTCAAAAATTTCCCACTGAACTGACATGACGATTTCAAAAGTTGGTCTTACTAAGGTACAATGACCATGCCTCGAATTTGCCATCCTTAACCCCTTCAGGATCGGAGAATGGAAGAGGAAGCTTTTCCCCAGGCCCACACGCGTTCGGAGAGTATACGCACGGACAGGATCGGGTGAATTTCCTTGCTAAAAGCCTAATTTTATTTAAAAATTCATGTTAAATCTTAAATGCAATCAACACTAAAATTTATATTTTACTATAATTGATAATATCTGAATGTACAGTAGAAACAGTTTTACTATATTAAAAAAAACAATTGCGAATTTTAAAGATAATGCTTTCCATTCTAGTAAAAAAATTACTCTTTTCTTTCTTTTCGCCATAGTAGACGAGAAACTTACAAAATACTATCTGACAAATATCAAACGATAAATTTACTCTCACATTAAATTGATGCGGTTTTAACTTATAGAAATTGTTTAAATAACAGCTAATGTATCGTTTTTTTTATTTTTAATTAATTCTTATAATGCTATTTGCTTTCTTAGTATCACTTTAAATGTGTTATTAAAATGATACTAAGAATGTGTTATGTTTTCTTTTCTTATGATTGTAGCAACTTTACAACGCGATAGCAAAGAAAAATAATCGTTTGTTCTTACTGAATTAGAAATGAGCCACAATAAGAAGAAAGATTATTTTTTATCGTTAGAATAAGTCATCGCGTTTGTTCTATGAAAATCTGGTTTCTTAATGTCTTTTGTGTATTTAAGTTTTTGATGTAAATATGAACCACAAATAAAATAAAGACTGAAACTATTATTATGAATGTATGATGGCCAATATAAACTTATATGCTTTAATTCGTTTTTTAAATTAATCAAAATATAAACCAAAATCCAGAGCGCAATGAATATCAAATTCTTAAATGCCCGATTTTCAAAAAAAATCTAATCATTTGCAGTTGCTTACATTCATAAATATCCCCGATTTAATTTTAAAATATCTAGATCCAAGGGCACATATTGAAGTTCAAAGATTTGTGAAACATTATTTGAAAGAAAAACGGGCTTGAACCGCCAACTAGTATCTTGTAAAAATTATAATATAAAAACGTTCCAAGCTCTACTCACATTGGTGTGATCATGAGCCTCAGAGAAGGGAAAGTGCAATCAAATATATGATACTGTGGGCTGGAGGGAGAAACGTGTCATCACATATATGTAATCATGATCCTGAACAGGTTAATAGCCCTTTCATACTGATAATCATGGCATTAATAAAATCCTCAGTCAATCAATTACGGCATTAAAGTTAATTTTAAAAAAAATTCATTGAATTGATGAGAGAAAAAAAAGCAAATTATTAATCATCCAGGCTATGTTTAATAAGATGAAGATACAAAATAATAGATGACTTTTGTTTGTTTTTGTTGTTTCAAATCTACTTGGAGCAGCAAAAGCTGCACTATTTGATATTTTTGCATAAGAATGTCACAAGTCAGGTCTTGATCTCCAAACTATTGTCCCAGTTAATTACCTCACAGTCCAGACGATGATCAGAAGAAGCAGGTATGAGCAGAACAGGGACAGATAAATATTTACCTCCTGCGCCAAGATCATACTACGCAGGTGACCGTTTCTAGGCCCGAGTTCTCCTAAACTTGTGGTTCATAGAAAAAAAGATGTAGGCATTACCTGTGGTGAGTAGGGCTTTTCAAAGAATGAAAATAATGTTATTGAATATACAGTTTGAACCCTATTTCATGGTACAAACTTTAAGGTTAGGTACAGGACATTGTAACAATAAATTATTGTGCAGAATGTATATGGGCGCAAAGGACGTGGTAAAGCACAAACACCAAAAATATTATACAAAATGAAAGAGACAAAGTGTTTATTGAAAAACGTCGTTGGCAAATTCAATGTTTACAACAACAGTTCATTACTGTTCAGCACATGAGTTTCTGTACTACCCACTGGTACCGGATTAAAAGTTTGCTCTCGCTGAAAATGGAAGAGGGGTAAGCGATTTTCATTTAAACTCTACAAACGGTCTGATGGCTGACACTTACGTGGTAAGCTGTAACTCTTGTACTTGAATTGGCCACAGCTTTCAGGATGCTTTCTTCCAAACAAGGACTGCGTACAACTCTTCATCGAACAGTATCACGTCTGCTGACGGGGTAACGAATGTGTTTCACGAAATTGACGATGTAACTCTGAAAAACTCTGTGATCCTGCATTCGTCTATCAAGAAACCGCGTGATACACAGCAATGCCATTATTATTTGCACTGCCATACATGCAATGCATGCCCGTATTTTCGGCATGCGTTAAGTCACGCATCGTGCACATCAGCACAACTGCGAATGGGACTTTTCCCTACTGATATGCATCATGTTGAACGGCGGATAGACCATCTACTACCTCTACCCACAACACAACCTAACAATAAATCCATTTCTCTTTTAGTTCCCTGTTTTGCGCCTCACGACGCGTCCATACATTCCTATATAAGAAATGATTGTTACAGTGACCTGTATCCATCCTTAAAGTTCGCACCATGAACTCAGGACCACCATGAATATTTAAATTAATAAGGCCCGAAATGTTTATTTCTTGCGATACCTGAAAATATTTCTTGAGTTGGTATATGGCCCTAACATCTCATTGAATCCTTTACTCTGATTACTTGTTGTATTAATCCAATGAAAGTTCATATGCGTGTAAATTTTATACCATGCTCAAAAGTAAGATACGAAAACAGGAAGAAACAATTTTAAGTGTGTGTTAAAATTGAAATACAAAGCATCTCTGAAAAATCAGTGAAATTATTCAAATATTCTAGATATTTACTTCACGCTTCAAATGCAGTATTTCAAAGAGTAAACCGGGACTATATTAGACTCATTTATACAGTCATTTTAAATACTGTCAACAGCAAGGTGGAAGAACAAGCTGTACACCTCAATGTACACATTGCCCTTCTAAGTAGGGTATGAATCCCAGGGATCCTGGTGGTTTTTTTCAAATTACGGGAATAAATAACTAATCCCGGATTTAACTTTTGTCTGAATTATATTTTGAATTTTTTTTCAAAGTATTGTGAATGTGGTATTACATTTAATGTATCTTATTTGCTTTTTCCCCCTACTAGTATACGTTTAATGTCAGTTTTTACGTGTTCAACCTTGAAAGGTTCGGGGCGGGCATGTATGTTAAACCATGGAATTTGATATTTGTTTTTTCTTATTTTCTTCTGTATCTTTCGATCCATTGTGAGTGGGGTCAAAGCACGGACAAAGCAAGGATATCCGGTGTCAGCTAACTTGGGCAGAGGGAATTAGAATTTTTGTAAGATATCTTGTTGA
>BMAO01028352.1:0-19184 GCA_019973975.1 Trichonephila clavata
TTTAAGAATATTTTATTTTAACATATGTTTCCAAATTCCAATTACAGGTTGAAAATTTTCGGTAAGGATGTTAAATTTGTTTGTAAGTAAACATTTGTTGCAATTAATTTCATAGCTGGTATATTAAAAAAAAGGTAAACGATCATTTTCAAATGTTATAATACCTAACTATATGATAAATTATTTAATGAGTTTATGCAAAATGTTTAAAAATATATTTCTTATATCTATACAGGTAATTATACACAATGGTTTTGCTAATTAGTCATTTTACCACGAGGGTATTGCCGGGACGATAATGTTCTATTACATTCAGTACTGTTGAGTTAGTTGATATTCGCTCATGAAGAAGACTGCATTAAAACGAGCTGGGAAAATGCTGGGGCGCAGATGCTGGGGCTCAGATGCTGGTAAGGCGGTTGGAGTTGGAGAGACTGTTGGAGTCACGTCATGCCTCTGCGTTGGTGTCGTTTTTCTCTTTTCTCGCGATTCCAGAGTCTCTTTAAAGGTGGAATACTTCCCGCGCACGAAAGTGACACGTGATTTACAGTCACTTCTGTTTGGACGTATTCGGTGAAACCATTCTTCTATTGGTCCAAAGTCCCCCTTCGCGTGGTGTACTTTAAAACTGGCGGCTGGTGTGGGAACTGCGCCGGCACCTTACTGTCGGCTCGGCTAGATCAAGGTAGGTGAGAGGTTAACTTTCCTTAGAATATCAGTGCCGTGGTGTCCACCGTGGGATACTTTCCCACGAGAAACTGCTTGACCGTTGAGACGTCACTCGTTCCCGACAGGAAATGGCTCTCTGATGAACACCGCCGCACTTTATATATATATATATATATATGCATATATATATATATATATCATTTAAAATACTAAAACACACTAAAAAAATTTAGAATTGTTCAGCAGAAAATACAATTTATTTTAGGGTACATGCTTTTGAAACTGTCTTAGTATAATTTAGATATACGCGTAGATATTAGAAAATGCTAAGGTTTAGCAAGCCGTCTTGAGGATACTTTTTCGATGATTCCATGTACTAATAAAAAAAATGCCTCGAAAAGTATGGTGAATATGTAGATATCTTACATGTATCTGTGGCTCTCCATATTTTCTGAATAAACTTTTACTCTGAATAAGAATGTTACCTTACTTTTTAAAACCCTATGTATATGTATTTTTGTTGTATTTTTTAATTTCTCTCAAATATTAAAAAATATAAATTATATCAAAAATGGCATTAAGTACAATTAAACCATAAATATTTAATATTTAACTTCATTTTCTTTATCTGGTACAGCATCCACAGTTCCAATACATAAAAAATAGCACAGGCTTTAAATATTTTAAAATAACGATAGATATGTGTAAAATGACATCTTGCCATCATACTATGTTTTCATCACTTGTTTAAAATATATAACTCTATTGATACTATTACGGTTCGGTTTTCTGTTTAAGAATGTATCCTGCATTTAAAATTCTTTAGATCACAAGCATGATTGAAATCTCAAATGCAGATAATGAAAATTCCTACGAAATACCTCTTCAGCTAAATAATGTAAAACGGTATTTTAATGATCAATAATATGTCTTTTAAATTTTAATGAGACGTGGAGAAACTTAATTTTGCAAGTATTTTAGTAATCTACTGCTGGTCTATGATATGATAAATGCTGAAACTTATTTGAGAATTTATGTAACATATAAAATCCTTCGAAATGATTACAGGGTTGTTAATAAAATAACTTTGATACTTATTTAATAAAATTTTTATATTACTTACAAAATCAATTTGACAAATCAATTTGATAAATCAGTTTCATTCTCATAGTAAGTAATCAAATAGTAAATATCATTTATTTTATTAATGTGTTTTTTTAGGTCTATTGTAATCTTTGTGTAGCATTATGAGTGTTGCTAGGTGTCTAAATGTTTGCTATCCTTAAATGAAACTCCAAATAATATTTTAAGCATCATAATTATTGCTAGGTATTAACATGTTAATGAAATAAGTACTTAAAATATGTACTAATAATTATGCTGTGTAATTTAGGAGCCTTAAATAGATTTTGAGAAATGTTTCTTAAACTTTTAAAAAGAAATTAGTACAAAGTACAATTTGCTTACAAAATACATATTTTATTACATTATTAAGTTTTGAACAATTTTAAAATAAACACAATTGATTTCTTTTTTTTTTAAATTATACATTTATTTCTAGTAATAAATACAAAGTAATACATTAATTCCGTTAGAGAATCATGATACGAAAGCCAGTCATTTGTTATTACTAAAACTCATTAGCAAATATATTTTTATATAATTCACTACAAATCAATTGCGAAACTATTATATTCGATATTAAACTAAAAATCTGTTTCATTTTTAAGAAAATACAAGTATAATACATATTTGTTTGACGAAACCATATTATTTTACTTACCATATATAATATTATGTCACCTTCCATTTTTTATTTACTGTGTTTTATTAACTCTGACTAGAATGTCAAAAAATAAATATGCATTCAAAAACTCAAAGTCCAAATATTTCTGTCCGATGAACATAAATCCATATAAGTTACTCTCAGAAAGTTAAATATATTTATTTTTGTTTCAATTCAAAACTATCATTTTTCCATTTTTCCCCCTCAAGAAAATCAAACCTTCAGTATATTGGTACTTTTTATATATATATCTATATATATATATATAAATAATACTGGGAAATAACTGAAGTAGAATGAATTCTTTAATATAAATATTGTTTTTAAGATTGAGTCAGGAAGCAAAAACATTACAAACTTTATATTTATATATCTCATGCATAGAGAAGTTACAAAATATTTAATAGGATTTAGCATTTGTTCAGAACTTGCACAAGTAAAGTAAAAGTTTATTTTTGAACTATAAGTAGATAAGATATCTTTAAAAAAAGGATTTCTTAAAATTAACTATAAGCATGGTTATTTTCAGAAGTTATCGCATTTAAAATAAATGTATGTTATTTGTGCTTTTCTACAAAATGCAAATTTTCATTTTTTATTTCAGTACTTCATTGGAGTATAAATTCACTTTTATTAAATATATATATATAATTTGCTTAATGTATGTTTAGAATGATAAATTAATCATATACGTTAAAGAAATGGCAACACAACGTTTAAGAATAAGCCTATTAAGAATAACGAATTAAGAATATATATGTGCTGCCCCAGTAGAAACTGGACTATGATCTTAAATAGTTTTACTATCTATCTTCATTTATATATAGTAAGTAGATGTTAATCATTTTTTAATTTCTTAAATTGAATATATTTCTTAATTTAATCAATCTCTTTCTTTTACTTTTATTTAAAATTTTGATACGATCATTTATCATTTTGTATTGAGAAAATTCATATAAATTTTGAATGATAAGAATAATAATTGTACATTACTTACACATTGGGTAAAATGTAAAACTATGCATATTCCTTATGCGAGTTATCTGTGGTAATAATAGCAATTTGTCCTGCCAATTTGTTTTATCAGTTGATTCTGTACAGTCATTATAAATCAAGGATAATGTCTGAAACATATTTAGAAGCATATATTAATTAGAACATTTTCTATCAGTTCTAGAATTGTTCGGCATTAACAAAAGATGTGCATTATCTTCTTAAATTTCCTATATTAAGTGTTTGAATAAAACTTTCAAAGTTTATGAAAGTTTTCGAAAATTTCGGGAAAAAAGTCTATTGTGTAGATCAGGGATCGGCAAACTGCTGAGGCATAAGAGCCAATTTGTAAGAGAAATAAGATAATAAAGCTATCAAAGAGCCTGAAGGAACATATACTGACTTAAACCTTGTATATGCATATAGGTACTGGAGGAGGGGAGGGTTCTATAAGCGATTACAATCATGATGCTGATGATCCAATTAATATTTTTTATTGTATTTAAATACGCAATATTTCCAAAGTTTCATTTTTTTTAAATATCTAAAAAATACAGTACAGAGGTCTTTTAATCCCCTTCAAAATCATATCCTTTCCTATAATACATAGCTTTATACAAGTTTCCCACCGTTCAAATCATTGCTGTGACTCATGAAGTGTCACCATCTTAAGTAATTGTGCCATTTTTAACATCTCATCTTCTACAGACTGAAAATGGGATCACATCAACACATCTTTCACTTTAAGAAACAGTTAGAAGTCGTATGATGCAAAGACTCGTGAGTACAGTAGATGATCGAGCAGAATAATGCGTTTGTCCACCAAGAACTGTTTTAAAGATAGCGGATGTGAACCGAGGTGCTGTCTTGGTACACAACTCACGTTATGTTGTTTAAGACAGTGTTTCTCAAACTTTCCCTTTTGGTGACCCAATTTTCAATCATAATTTTTACCTTCCCTCCCTTTTACAAAAATAATGTACTGAATTCATTAATAATACACTGGGTGCTAAGGCTACAATACGAACTTAATTATAAAACGGAAAAAATTAACAAGATATGTATTAAATTTTGAAATTGTTACTTTTAAATAATATATATTTTAAGCAAATTACTATTAAGTAATATGATAATTATGATGTTATTTTTTTCCTTTCAATAATAATTTTTTTTCCCTTTCGATTTACCAATACTTAATTAAATGAAGAAAAAAAGCCCCTGCTAGCTGTTTGTTTAAAAATTATATTTGTAGCAGACAGTATGTACTTAGCTTAACCTAATAAAACGTTGTCTGTGAATGGAAAAGCTTTACTTGCATCTTACAAATTACCATACAAAATAGCCAGATGTAAAATAGCTTCACACTACTGGCGAAGAGAGCTTATAATTGAGAACGTAGAAACTATGTTTTCAGACAATTTTGTCTGAGTGGCAGTCTATGAACTGCAACTCTTTGGCAAAATCAACTGTAATTTTTTAAGCCTCATAGAATTAACACTTAGAATTAATGCTAAATAAAGAAAAATACAGTAAAATTCCGATGAAAAATAATACTGTTATTTTTCAATATTTAAAGCTAGGAGACTAAATCTTTTTAACCCGGAAGCAGGCGCGCTCTCGATACTATTATAAATGGACACGCGGTGTGACTGAGTTATCCCAATCCTTTCTTTAAAAATAACTTTATTGTACACCATCAAAATCACAATTCTACTGAATAATTTAACTACAAGAAAATACACTTCCCTAATTTCAAGGATTCTTCAACTTTTCTTTGACAACATTAAAAATTCCAAACGTTTGTCACTCTCAAGAAAGAGGGAAATATGTGAGAAATACATTTTAGTTCCATTGAAGACTGTCATATAGGAGAATATATATATTGTCAAGGTCATTGGTAAAAAAATAAACAGTTTTCCTGGAATTACCGATTTCGTAAGCCTGGGATTACTTTGCGCTTCGCGTGAACACTACCGGGTTAAAAGTGTATTCAATATAAAAATATGGATGTTAGCTCTAAAAATGAACTGTGTAAAAAGTTTTTCATTAAACTTTACATGTTTTAGAATAGCAATAAAAAATAAAGGCTGGCAAAATAATCCTTCAGTCATCTGTGATTTTCGAAATATCATAAAACTCTTTGACATGTAATAAAGCGCAACCGAAATATATTATTTACAATTTCCCTATATGACAGTGAATTTTTTATCTTCCTACAGTTTTTCTCTAGGTTTAGGTTTTGTTTTTCTCTGAAAGAGTAGTACTTTATATTTAAAAATAAAAATTAAATAAAAAAATCTCTCATTGTGGAATTACCTTAAATCAAATAAAATGTTTTTTTATTTGGTTATAGGATAAAAGATAGCTTGGAGTAGAGATGACGTAATATTGCCAGATTATGTATATAAATTATATCAGTGTAAATGTGTATTTTTTATTACTTCAGAAAATATTTTGTTTTAATTCATTCCAGTAAATTAATTTTTTGGAACTTTTATTTTCGATATGCTCACGTTCCCCTTATAGGGGTATCACACCCCACAGGGAACACGCTCCAAAGTTTGGGAAAGGCTGGTTTAAGAGATCTTGCCTGTTTTTCCTTACTCTTGCTTCAAACTTACTCAGGAACTTAATGTAATACTGCTGTTTAACCATTTAGCCTCGAGAAAACCATTTAATCAGAATGATGCCATTAATATCGAACAAAAGCGATCAACATCACCTGTTCTTGATGCCACAGATCGACAAAAACGTACATGTGCTACAACAAACTTCCCGTGTTCCAAAAATCAGCTGTGCATTTCAAAATTTGATTATGTGACGTGCAATTATCTCCAAAAGACTCCTTTAACAATATAAAACATTAAGCTGGATTTTCTTAAAAATTTCACAAGGAATATTAAACTTATGCTTACCTCGATTTTTTTAAAATTTATTATGGCACAACGGCATCTTCCACAAACAAGGGGGGAAAAACTGAGCTAGATAGAGGGATGGAATTACCTTCCACTAGCATTCAAAAGATCAAGGTCAACTGCATTTCCTTCCCACTCCTTCACACCAAGCCTAATAAAAAGGGCAAGCAGAGTCCGGGGAAGAAATCACCACAACTTGTATGAGCAACAATTGTGAAAAGTCCATATTGTTGTGAATTTAAATATGCAGCAGAGAAGGAAATTATGTATAATTAGTGTCGTACGTGTTTTATTCTAGATTTTTATATTTGCAATAATAATTAACTAATTTGGTTGTTATGCAAGTAAATATTAATTTAAATACTATTTTTGTAACCTTATTATAACATAATGAATAGTATTTTGCCAGTAAAATACTTAAATGTATAAGTAAGTACAGGTAATTTTTGAACTAAATAATAATTAATTAAAAACAGAAATGGAAATTATCATTTAAGAGTAATAATTATTTTTTTTTGATAATTGAGGGAGGCAAAAAAGACCTAAATGCCGCAACCTTCTATGCAATAAATCGTGGATTGTGGTGTAAGAAACAGATAAGCATCAAATCTGTCAGTGTTCTGGATTGCTTACTGGTAGATCAGGCCCCTATAATTGAAGGGAATGTAATTAGAGATACGTGTCATTTTAGGTGTTATCCTTGTAGTGTATGGTGTTCATAAAAGATAGATTTTTTTATATATTTTTGATATCATAAATATATTAGGTTATTTACCTAAGCCCTCTTCGGTTACATTATCTCCTTTACTTCTATGTTTAGTGAAATTATTTATAGAAGGCGATAATTTAATAAACATACGGCATCAATTTTTTCTGAAGAACTAACTGCAATTATTAATGGAGAATTTTTAAAATTATTCCATAAGATTTCATTGGTGAATTCTTATCAATTTATAAGGCAACAATATTTCCACTGAAAAAGATGTAATATCCAAAGATGAAAATATTGTTTTATTTCGGATTGATAATAATATTGTGTATGAAGTATTAATTGCATTTTTCTCCACTGGAATAATTTGTAAATGGTCAAATTAATGCGTAAAATAACTTAATGTGCTTCAAGAAAAAGGATCTAGAAGAACCATTTGTGCACTTTGAAAAATAATGAGCTCATAAGAGGTTTGACCGATTAGCAGTCTGAAGCAACGTTATGTGTCATCACATTTCATTCAGTGAATAAATTATGTCTTGATTTTTTAAAAAACCATTCAGCTAATGACCTATTTCAATGTTTATGTACACAATTAGCTGTCGCTAATCGCTTAAGTAGGAAGTTTTGCACGTTTTTATCATTAATCTTCACTAGGTGTTAAAATTCTCATTTGATATTCTAATTGAGTAGTGCCGTCTTATACCTACTCTTAAATTGTTTTTTTTCTTCGATAATTGCGCAGTGTTACCGCAAGCTTTACTACATTACCCTAAATACATATAATTAAAGATATTGCTTAATGATAAGCTAAGTTTCATTTCAAAACTTCAAAAAAAAAAACTGTTTTATTTTTTTTAAAGTTTTTTTTTTTGTTTAAACGATACATTTTTTTATCATCTAGACTTTCTTTAAATTACATAATTTATTTTCTTTTTTTAAAATTTACTATTTAAAGAGATCAACTTAAAAACTAAAAGAGAAAACAATGGTATTTGATTAAATTAAACCGAGTTTGAAAAGGGGAACTTACTCCTTATTAAAATGTAATGAAATATTTTACTGTGGTGGATTATATTATAAATGAATTGAATATAGCAAATTCTTAATATAGAACAAATAAATAATTCCATATATCTTTCGAAAAATTATTTTAATCATGCAAAAATAATGCAGTAATTCAGCATTCAATAAAAAGATATAGAGAGTGGTTTTATGTAATACAACTTCAATTGCTCTTGCATTGTGATCTCTTAGATTTCCCTATTGGAATTACCTTCAGTCATAATAAATACTTCAAAGTACACCTGCTTTTTTTATCCTCTATCCTCTATTAGAGTATTTTGTTTCTGATTTTAATATATCCATATATAAAATACTTCTGAAAATAGTTACATGTGATCAATATCTGGAATTATATCATTATGATTTTTATCACTTTGGTTGTATTCGAATCAATCAATATAGCAACATTATTTAGAAAAAATTACTAGATAGAGGAAACTTTGATGTGCAGAAAAAATGATTATTTTAGAATGATAGATTCATTATTGCATTAACACCAAAAAAACCAGTGAAATATTTTCTTTCCTTGTCTTTGTTGGTCTGATGAGAATGTTTATATCGTTGTCAGAAATAACACAAGAGAACAAATTTAAATACCAGTATTTAATCATTTTGTATACAACTAAAATTAAAAAATAGATAATTAAATAAAAATAAATATATTTGCAAACTAATGCTAGAATATATACTATTGTTTATTATATTTGGCTATTTCAGAAAAAAATAGTTCGATCTATAGCAAACATTTAGATGTATTTTCGTTTAAAAGCCTTATCGTACAATATACATGCATATTAAGCCTATTTCGTGATTTTCCTCAACGCCGTAAAGAAAATTCTTGATAAATAAGTTTAGTTTAATCCTGACCAGTGTTTGAGATGAGGTGTGGTAAATGCATTATAATTAAACTTCGCGAAGCTCTAAAAGTTGAAAGAAGACATTAATTATAATCATTATCTGAGAAACTTAAAGATAAGAATACATAATTAAATAGCGTGCTAAATAGACATTGATTCAAGTACTCTTATAATAATTCGATTAAATGTGGAAATAATCGATATATTTTCTATCATGACATATTTATCTGTAAGGTCCAGTACTTTATTCGACATTTTGTTCAAGAGAGTAATGGTGTATTGCAATCAGTCTGTCACTTTGAGCAAGGACTGCGTATGCTTATTTCCAATCAATTGGTGTAGCTTAGCCTATATGTTCGATTTAATAAATTTAGTCTTAATATTCTGATGTCTTAAATTTTACTTCTCAATAAATAAATAATATAATCAACCAGTTATAACTACTTAAGTGTTAACTTTGAAAACAAAATACCTTAAAAAAGTACGGTACTTGATCGGATATGCTCTACTATTAAAAATAATTTAAATATTCACAAATCAGAAATAATTTACAAATATATCGAATGTCAACAATGGTGTTGATCATGATAATCTGACATTAGTTTTTACTTGCAAAAATTTGTTACAGGTATTTCAGAATGGATGCTGTAAATGTTATTATTTTGATGGTATTCATATTTTGGACAATGGATTTAATAGTAAGCATAAACTTAACTAATCATTTTAGTTCTTCACTTATCTTGTTAAATATAAAAAAAACAAATAATAAAATTATTTATCTATATATCTGAACTCTAATTAGATTATTCATTAGTTATTATTAGTATTTTCACACTTTCCCCTTTTTTAAAGTGAAATAAATATAAATAAGACACATCTTAATCAATATAGATTAATAGTATATTTGAGAATATGATTAACGTTCTGTTCATGACACCGTTTAAAAGTATCTCAATCATTTACATGGCTATTATTGATTTACTTGTATTTGAGAGGTAACGTTTCTGTCTAAAATATTGAAAGTAAACATAAGTGTTGAAACATTAGTCCACAGATTATCGTATATCTTTACTTCGAAATCAAATAAAACATGTTGAATAAATCTTAAGTTAATGTTTGTAAGATTACGTAATGAAATACGTTTATGTAAATATATAGTTAATTAATCACTTAAATCTAAACTTTACTTATTAAAATGCGTACAAAAAGATAGTAAGCATACCAAATTTATCGTTTGTATTTCCCTGCATATTGGGATAAAAAAACTCTTGTTAGCGTTTCTTAAAAAATGAGGCATGAGCTACAGTTGTTTAAAAAAAATAATTATGCAAATAAAAATATTAATTGATTTCCTAGTTTCCCAGATTAATAATGCCAAAATATGTACCTAACACAAAGTTGAAAAAACATTTAATATTTCAGAACATTAAATATTGAAGCCAAAGCTAAAGAACTGTGTTCTTAATTATTTTATGCGATATTCGTATTTCTGAATGAAAAATTTTAATATCTGGCGTTTTGTTTTTATTGATCTTTAATGGTTATCTTTGCAAGACAGCTTTTATAAAAGATTGAAAATTATGCTTTGGATGACAATTCATTCCTTTGAGATTTATAATGTGGGTATTAAATAATAAAAATGTCAGCAAAACTAAAAACTTTGCAAAAACTAGACTTTTTTTTTTCAAATTTTAAACAAAAATGCTACACTGTCATTCCAAACCTTTTCCTAAAAATATGTAAGTTTTGTGTTGTTTTCTTCTTAAATGACTTGATTATTACCAATATACCCGTAACTACTTGATTGTAAGATGCAATATTTTTAATAAAATTTTATTTAAATATATTTTCTTCAAGAAAATATTAACTAAATAATGTAGTATAATGCAATAAATCAATGTTTGAGGACAAATAAAATGCAGTCTGTCAATTCAAAATTCTTAGGTGTATTGAAATATAAAATTTAAGTGTATGAGTATAAAATTAGAAACATTGAGTATTAAGAGTAGAAGTATTTCAGGTAGGAATGCACAGCTTTTATATTTATAAATCAGTGAATATAGATGCAATGACCTTTTAATAGACCTAATTCAATGACCATTAAACATATATCTAGTAATATGAGTATTTCCTTGATCATTTTGAATAGATGTTTCGATTTAATATAATAATAATTTAATATTAAACAAAGTAATTCAAACTCAAATATATAATTCGAAGCATAATGTAAATGCTTATTTAAGAAGTCTGCAAAATTTAGTATCTACTTATATTAGGAGAAAGATTTTAATAAATAATTTATTTAAATATACAATTCTGACAAAATATGTTATTTGTTTAAAATAAGTAAAGTACTTTAGTATGTACTTGTACACTTAGAACAATATGCCAAACATATTCATGTTTAACAATTTCAATTAGCACAATATTGCATTAGAAATATATCGATAATTTTCTATCCATGAATGCACTAATTTATATATTAAATGTATGTTACTTAGGAGTTTCAGTAGGTCCAACTGAAATCAGAGTAACGCATTCAGAATCACAAAAATTTAATTCTTGCTCTCTAATACCAAGAAAGTGATATTCTAGATGTATTGGGAACTATACGATTTAATTAACATTATTCAGAGTTATGGTATCAACACGATACCTGAGGAAATGAATTGATAGAAGTTTGCTCTAGAGATAGATAAGTTAATATGTTTCATTACTCTGGAATGAGCGTAAGATTTAGAAATAAATTGGTATTCTTAGGAATTTAACGAATTACACATGTGTGTCTTAATACACCAACATATATTTGATTTATTCTCTAGTATAATATTATTTTTTAAATGAAACACAACATATGTATTTTTATAGGAGCATTTAAAACAAATTAAAGATGGTAGGAATGCATTTTACATGAAAGGCAATCTTTTGTACTGATTACTTGCTTAATTATTTCATGAGAATGTTTTAGTTAAAGTTAAAATCCTTTAACATTTTGCTATATAATTGTTTTTATTACTTCATTGAAAGCTAATTCTAAAATACATAGAGTGAAAATATTTTATTAACATGATTTTATCTATTATGAAGAATTTATGAATACTTAAAATTAAACTAATACTAAATAGCTGCGCTACTTTTCGAAATAAATTTAAGTATATAAACCTAACCAAATTATTTTTTTTTATCTAGCATATCAGGTTAATAACGAAACTAGTTAAAAGTGGCAAATCATCTCAAATTTCGAGAAATTCCTTCTTTAAAATATGCAAATGATTAAACTTTCAAGGTAAATAAATGTTATATTCGATTCATTCATGTTTCTACTTCAAAAAAAAGCATTGTGCTAAACAATATATTATTGCAGTTAGTTGTCGTTGTACACAGAAATTCCAGGTCATTGCAGACCTTAAAGACTCAACATTGCTACTAGTACGATTTCATCAAAAACCTTTTCTTTACTGGAACACTTCAAAAGTGTCAAATATTTAAGATGAGTAAGGCCGAAAGTGTTTATTTCAAGCAATGGTTTTTCATCTTTCTTACTTACCGTGGTGGACCGAGTTAACCCAAAGGGCTTTGAGCTACAAACTAAACCTTCGAGCCAATTCAAAGAACCTTGTAAAGAGAACGGCAACATTAGTTGATGTGCAAATAATTCATCATAAAAATGAATAAACTAAAAAATCTTGGTTAAATGAAATGCTAGATAAAATCAGCAACAGTTCCAAACTGCCACGATGGCATAATTATTCGTTTTACAATGAATCATAATTAGTTTACGTATCATTCGATGTACTTACAGCTTTAATTGTGGTGGAAAATTACTCTCACCACATCCTGTAAGAAGTAAGTGGCCATCCACCATAATTTCGGAAAAACTGTTCCGGTAGGATACGTAGACAATTATAAATGTTCCAAAAAATTAAATTGAAATGTGTTAAGTGATGAGACGCTCTTCAGTATTGTAACAAATCACCATCAATTCAATGCGAGTATGAGTATGGAGAGAGAAGCTTAAAGATTAAAGGTACCAATTTATATCATTTTTATGCAGGTATTTACTTGCTGTGATTGTGTGGAGACAGTGGCGTAGCTACCAACGTGTTAGGCTGTGCAATGCAAAGGGACCATTAAGCTCATGGGGGGCCCTTGGACTCTTGAGAATCACGCAAGCCCAAAACTTGCAAGAATTTCTCACACATTATAATGTAACTATAAAAGGTTGCAACTGAACTATTATCATTGCAACTCAGTTCAAAGTAATCACGGAGATAATTCTTTCCGTTGTTTATATAGAGTTGTGATTTTTACTTATTAAAATTTAAGACATTTTGATTTTTTTTCATTTTTTAAAAATTATTACTTGTGAAAAAACTTCAAGTTTCACGAAAAATCTTACGTTACATCTTAAAAACCTACATTGGTTGCTATTCTTTCCTGGCTACATTATTTTTTAATAATGTATTATTCATAGTAAGCAAGTTTCCTGTAATATATATATATATATATATATATATATATTTACTTAATAAAACCCAAGTGATGGTTTCCTTATTTTTTATTTATTTATTTTTCTTTGCAACAGGTTCTTTCGATAACTAGCTTCGTCATTTCCTAGAGTGTCATATTTTTTTAAAGCAGATTGCCACAAATCATCTTGCTTACAGATTAAAGAGTTCAACCATATATTTGAGAACATTCTAGAACCGCTTGTTTTTTTTTCTTCATGTCACGTTTTCTTAAAGCCACTACTACGTCATATTCAACTCGCACATCTCTGACATTTTGCTGATAAATTTCTTTTCTTACCAAGATCACCTAACCTTTAGTTAATCGAACATTTGTGATATATAGCAAACCAACACATACATAATTTTTCCAAAAAAAAATCACATTCCAGAACAGAAACTAATGAAGAAAAATACAATACGTAATGAAAAAGTTTTATTACACCTAACATCGATCATACTAGTTTCTGACAGTAATAATTTGCAATCACTAATCATTTCACTGATTGGATTTTTAATAACTTATTTATATTTTTATGACTTTAAATGGCTTGCTTATCTTTGTTCACTGAACGGGCTACCCAAAGCTGGGTGTAAATAGGTTATCGCTATAAATGTTTTTTTTCCCCTTTTACTGCTTTGTAGTAAGATGCAGTATTTTTAGTTTTATGAAGATAATATTTATCACATAACTATTTTTAGCAGATGACAGTATTTTACGACGATACTGAAATGTTTTTTATTTGGATTTTCTTTATTGCAAAGGGGGATTTTTTTTAACGTTGGTTGGGGTTTAGATTGTTGAGATCTTTGTGTTTCAACATAAGTCTTTGTTCTTCAAAAACCATCGTTGTTCATCAATATGATATAAAAAAGTTCTTCATTACATGCAGAATAAACTTACAAAAGGAAACATTTAGTTTTTTTTAGGGTTCAAAGTTATATAAAATGTAATTGGGGTTGATACCTTAAAATTGAAAAATTATATGAATTTCTTCCATTTTCTCTTTTTCTTAAGTATAGTATTTAATTAAGTGCAGTAAAAAAGATTCCATTTATGAAGCAATTTCGGTAGAAAATTGACTATTTAAAAGGAAAAAAAATGCGTGTGCATTATTTCTCTCATATTATTTATTACATTAATAATTATAAGTCGTACATAAAATGATTTAAAAGCAAATTGTTTTAATTCGAAAATTTTCTTACATTTATTTAGAAGAGTTGAAGATTTAAGAGAATCTGGAAATGACAAATATACTTAACAATTGATGCGTATGTAAAGCTACGCTGAAACAAAGATGCCAGTTAACTAAACTAATAAAATGTTACAATGAGACTATAAATGATTAAAATACGCTGAAATAAAATGGGCCAGAAAAGATTAAACGAACATAATGTAAGTAGCATAAATATATGCCGAAATCTTATTATATTTTTTAAATAAATAATGTGTCCCTTGTAATAAAATAGTGGAAGTAATTTCAACACAATTATTATTACATCTCTTGTATGTAGCCACGAGAGACGTTTCAGTAATTCCAAATTAAGAGCTATTTCCTTAATGAAATACAGAGCAAAAATGAAAAATAGTGTATTTGAAGCAAAATGAACTGCTTTTAATAAATTACATTTTATATCCCATGCTAATTAAAAATAACTTAGTTTTAATATAAACATACTTATTTGATTTAACTGAAAAAAACTTCCAGAATATCAAAGTTTAATAGAATACTTCTATTATAATTTGGACACTTTTTTCCATCGTCCGGTGCATTTTTAAATCAATGGACATGCCATAATGCCAGCATTTTTTTATTCTTGTATCTGTACAGTTAAAAATCCTTTACAATTCTAATAGAAAAATATAAAGGTTAAGAGTAACCCCTTTCTCTTAAATATAGCGGCTATTTAAAATAAATATTTGTAAATTTTACATGTATTGATTGTCTGTATTTCTCCACAACTTTTAATCATTTGTAAGGATGCACAATTTAATACTCTACTTTATAGTAATAAAATACATTAATCCAGCTTACAGTGTTAGGGAAAAACATTTTGTGGTATTTTAGTATGAAAGCTTACGATTTTTCTTCCAATTTTATTAAGACCATTATCCAAGTCTTTAATGTAAGTACGTAATACGTATGTTAAATTGAAAAAAAAAACAATATATACATATAATGCTACATATAAACATCTTTTTACCACAAATAAAACACCGATTTTAAAGCAACCATAAATATGTTATTCAAACAATTTATTACAATACTTTTTGCATGCAATTCTTGTACTCAGAACTTTTCCTAATATTGTTAAAATATTTCTAAGTAATCTACTTAAATTATTGCATATTTATAAGGCAAGCAAGAAACAATATTTTCAAGGAAACTAGTAAAATGTTTTAAAAGCATTATCTGGTGTTGCTGATTTATATTATGTATAATATATTTATTTTCTTTTATAACAGCAAAACTCTTGTAGATTAAAATAGATACCCACATTACATACCCAATTTTTAGATTTTTTACTTTTTTTTTAAAATTGGAAAATAAACCCACCATAATACGAAGATTAAGAGCAAAGTGTTCAATATCATTCTCAAACCGTTTAATAAATTAATATTTCTATAAGAAAAAAATTATTTTTATATAATTTAATTTTTGTACGTATTCATTTAATTGCAGACATTTAATATTGTAATTGTCTAAACATGTTTGTTTTTGCATGTTTTTCTTTTTTGTATTCAAAATAAAGATTAAAGTGTATCATATGCTCCAGAAATTCACAATAAACTATAATTAAAATTTATTAGTATTATTAAAAACTAACAAAATATGATATTCTTATTTGTAAAAAAAACTTCAATTAATGGCTTAATTTATTAAAGTTTGGAGCATATAAACAAGTTTATATGAGTTTTCAGCTTCTTAATTTTTCAATAGTAAGACGATGAGTATGTTAAAAAATCATCTGTCAGTAAATATATATATATATACAACATATATATATACACATATATATACTTATATATATATATATATATATATACACATATATATACTTATATATATATAATATACACATATATATTTACATATATATACCTCTGATATATATATATATATACTTATTAATATATACATATAACATATATATATATACACATATATATACTTATATATATATATATATATATACGCAATATATATACTTATATATATATATATATGTATTTATTTATTTTCAACTGCATCATTTCAAATAAACAATAGATTAATAATGTAATGTAAATATTTGATCTTCTTGAAGTGCATTCCAGTTTCATAATTCAAGAAACTATATTATCAGTGGAAAAAACAATTAGCCAAATTTGTTACAAGTGAACATGATGTGAAGAAATTTATTATTTACTTTTAAACATTTTTTTTTAAATTTTGTAATTATTATCTTAGATATTCAAAGTATTTTGTACTGATACTGCACTTCAAAAAATCAAATAATGTATAGCCATTTACAGATATATGCATCATATCAACTATTATCTAATATGCAGTACGGAAAAATACGTTGTATGTAAAGGTCAAAAAACATTGGTAACACCAAAAATATCCTTGAAAATATTTGTCAGCAATATGAAATGTTACACTTTTTCTTCGTACCTCTTGAAGTAAATTTTCGAGTGGATGCAATCTTTTTAAATATTTGCTAACATCTTACTCACATTTTAGCTGGTTCCGTTAAACGTATTTGATAAGACGTAATACGCTTTATAAGATTGACTCAAGAAAACAAGATTTTAAGATTTTATAGCAAATTTTAAAACGTTCTTTAAAATGTTTCCTTCTTTCTTTTACTTAAGAGTTTTCAACATTGCGCTTGAATATTTTTTTAGATTGAAATACATTTAAAAAAAATATTTAAAAACAGAAGATTATGTCAATAAAAAGTTGTTAGTTTGTCAATTAAAAATGAAGAAGAATTGACTAGTTAATTTATTGTTTAACTAATTATCCCGGTACTACAGGTATGTGTATTAAAAGAATTATCGGTTTAAAATTGGAGAGTCAATAGATAGATAGATAATGATAGATAATAGATAGATAGATAGATAGAGAGAGAGAGAGAGAGAGAAGATAGAATATAGATAGATAGATAGATAGATAGATAGATAGATAGATAGATAGATAGATAGATAGATAGATAGATAGATAGATAGATAGATAGATAGATAGAGATATAAATATACCGTAAAATCCGGCATGGCGTATTATGCCCACTTTTAACTTAAGCAATAAAATCGAAATTTACAAGTCATACGCCGAGTATAGAAATGATAGCTTCAAAAATATAAAAAAAGATGTGCATGAAAAAAAAAACTTTGATTTCTATAAAGATTGAAAAACTGTTTATTTAAAAGAAATTCCATAACTTATGTACTTCAGGGCTGTTTTTTCTAGAAAATTATATTTCTTTAAAATCCTGAGGTAATAGCTCAAGTAAATGACTTTAAAACATGATAGTATTTAACATTATAATTTTCTTTGTAAAAAAACGGGTTGCTCGTTATACAGTGAATTTACCTGAAAATTCAAAAATGCTGCTTGAAAAGTATAGGTGCGTGCTATACACCAGTGTGCGTTATACGCAGGATTTTACTGTAGATATAAAGAATTAATAAGATATATGTATAACTTTCGATGAAACGGTCAGTAATTGTAGATTTTAATAGAATTGTAAAATGTATTTGCCTATAAATGTGTTAAGGAATACATAAGGAAGACATATAAAGTAAATAATATACTTAATACAAGCAATTATATTTACAATTTTATCACTAACGGATGGATAAATTGCAATTAATAAACTTATTAATCTCTTCTACTTCCTTCTACGAATTTTATACCGGAACTATTAAATTTAGGAAAAATTTCCATGTGAGCTAGCATTAAAAGTATATTTCTAAGAATAAATACCGTCTGCCTAGAGCCAATGATTGCTTTAGCGTAAGAGCAATTGCATTACAGTTCACTTCATAACAAGAAGATAAAAGAGTACCGAAATCGTTCTAACCTCCCACCATGAGCTGTTTATCAGCAACAAATCATAATCCCATCAAGCCTGGATATAGACTCTATCGCTTGGGTGATGTTTGTAGGACTTTTGCGTCTCATGGCGATGAATTATATCCCCATACACGTCAAACAACAACGAACAAGAGACGTTCATCGATCAATGTGCCATAGACGGCTGTTAAATAAAGCAAAAATTGCATTGAGTTTAAGTTTTTAATATTATATACCATAAAATGATTTTATCTGCTTTCAATGTTTTCAAAGTTCTGAAAAAAAGGAACCTGAGACAGAAAAATATCACTTTGAAGAAATATTTTCTAAAATATAAATCGATTTAGTTCAAGTAGAATGCTTATATTCTGTTTATATTTTAAATTGTTCATAGTTTTTAAAATACTAGGAATAAATCACGATGTTTATTATACAGCAAACAGTTACCTTTCTGACATAAGTGTCCTCTTTTTGTATGTAATTTTCTTTTATTTAAATAAATGTTTGGAGGAGATATAAAAATAATTTACTTTTAAAAATATGTACTTTTTCCATAAATTAATTGTACTTTACCTGTATTATATACATTAGTTGGTGGCTAATGAACTAATTACGCATA
>BMAO01028353.1:0-222845 GCA_019973975.1 Trichonephila clavata
CCAATTTATGTGCCACAACATTTCTAATACGATAGTCATGTTACCCAAGAGAGGGAATAGCCTTTCCAATTTCTTAATAATTTTTATTCAGTAATTTTAGGGGGGGGGGAGGTTTGAACAGGGATGCTGTGGTTGCGATTTTAAGAATGTAAATGAAATGGAAGCAAGAAATGCCAATTTATGTACAGAGTTTTTAAAGGGACTTGTTTTATTTTGATATTATTTCTGTTTTAAGTAGGAATTAAATTTAAGAGTTATAAACTGTGGTATGTTTGGTTATAGAAACTCAGCACTTGAAAATTAAATATCAGAAGTGCATGTAGCAATTATTAGAGAAATGAAATATAGTTTAAAATAAGAATATTTACAAAAGTTATCAGTTATCTGTTTTTGTGATTTCTATTACATTTAATTTTTGTTCAAAAAAAGAACATTAAAAGATTATAAATATATAATTAAAATTGATAGATAACAGATTATTTATTTCACGGATATAAATTTAATTATTAAAATTAAGTTTAAAGTACAAATACTCAAATTTCTCATCGTCTTTTCAGTAATATGCTATTGCAAACTTCTCAACTGAGCAACAATTGTTATTTTAGACACGTTTTCAAACTAAAATTAAATTAATCAAAAGTTCCAGAGATGCTCTAATGTCTAAAGAATAATTCGTGAATTATTCTTTAAGTTCTATACTATCGAGGTTAATTGAAAATGTGTAATTCCAGCATACGGATGTAATTGAATTATTGTTCCATTTTCTGGTTCCATCAGAATTAATTTAAAATGAGAAAGACAATCATTAAACTCTAGACGGAAGTGAAATTTGAAATGAGTAATTCTAAATTGAATTTAAAATATATAAATGTAATTTTAATGAAATTTAAAGAAACTAATTCTACTATACAATGTAAAAGTTTACTATAAAGTGTATAATTAAAATATTTTGTGGATGCAATTCTTGTCACACACAAGAATGCGTGGTTCTGAAATCAGATTTCGAAATTCAGAATAAAATAATGAAATGTTGAAGAATTTTAGGTATTTAATTAAAACTTAGACTGAAATTCCTAGCTGAAGTTCTACAAATTATAAAGTCTAATTAGGATATTGAAGAAAAAAAAAAGAAATTAACCAAAAATACAATATGCTTTAATCATAGTTTATATGTACCATATTTTTTTGTTCTTTGGGAATATAAATCTTAATGAAAGAATTTGTATTTAATCTATTCTATCAAAATATTTTAATTTGAAAATCTAAAAAGTTGTTAGAAAGAAATCTATCTAAGAAATTCTTTAAATATTTTACTATCCCATATTATAATTCTAAATTCCATGTTACTTTAATTTCAAGTACTGTATGGCTAAGCTCTGAATCATTTTGGTTGCATTATCTATTTCCATTCAAGAAGATCAAAGAAAGAAGTTATTTTTACCTTTTTAATGAGCTGTTTCGTACTTTTTATATAAGAGTTTTTACTATTATTATATCTAATAATCTTAAAAAAAGACCCCCCTATTATATTTTTGTTAATAATACTTTGGTATGTTACTTAACTATAGATTAATGATTTTAAATAAAGTGCGAGGTGAAAATTAATTTAAGTACATATGATATAACCAAATGCAAGCAATGATAAATACATGGTTTAAATATTTGATTAAATTTAACAGGAATGTTTTAAAATTATGAAGAACAAACTTATACAGGTAAATTTCATTAATTTAGTTTTCTAACATATGGATATTCTAGTTCAACTTGAGAAAATTTTAAATATGTGAAGTATGTTCATATGAAACATTTCAGAAATCTAGATTGAATACATTTAATATTTTCCTGCAATTATTTTGCATTCATTTATAAAAGGGAAAAAATTTATATATCATAAATGTTGGTGATATTTATCACACACACACACACACACACACACACACACACACACACACACACACACACACACACACACACACACACACAACACACACACACACACACAACACACACACACACACACACACACACACACACACACACACACACACACACCACACACACACACACACACACTAGCCCGCAGCGGCCCTATTCCTTGGGCATTTCATTATGTTGTATGAGTATGCACTATTTCTAAGTTTCTAATATCTAAGTCCAGCTTTAATATTTCGGTTTTATTGAAAAACATCCTTACAGCCCTCCCCTCTTGTTTCAAAAAGGAAGTATATTTATCTTTCCCGCTTCCATAATCACCCTTTTTAAACTTGATTCCCACAAAACCTATTTTTAGTGAATCTCTTCTCACAAAAGAAACATGCTTCCCAAATGTCTTGTCTGTACATCTATTAGTTCAAAAACGGTAATTTTTATCTCTAACACTCCCATAATCCCCCGAAACCCATCTTGAGAATTAATTTCCCCAAATCTTTTTCCTAGCAGATCTCTACAAAGCAAAACAAACATGCTTGCTGAATTTCAGGTCTGTAAGTGTAATAGTTAAAAAAAAGGTTTTTTTTCCTGTCTATAAGGTCTTATTAACCCCTTTTGGGAGTTGGTTCCCGTAAAATTCGTTATTAATGGATCTCTACTGTACAAAAAACATGCTTGCCAAATTTCTAGTCTGTGGGTATATTGGTTAAAAAAAAATGGGCTTTTTTCTGTTTATTACACTCCCGCACAACTTTCCTTGGGAGTAAATTTCCGTAAAAAACCCGTTCTTAGCGGATCTCTGCTCAACAAAAGGATCATGCCTGCCAAATTTCAGGTCTGTAGGTGAAATAGTTCCGGTAATCAAGAATGAATAAGTGAGTGAGTCATTTTTATCCTATAAAAAGTTATATATTAAAAATATTGTTTTCGAATTATTAAGTCCATTTGCTGAAATGTAAAAAATGCCTTTTGATAGTTACACAACGAAGTTTAAAAGGAAAAACATAAATAAGAACAATAAATTTATTCTAAATTGTGTTTGCATTTTGTGAAGATTCTGTTTCTTGTTTATTAAACAATTTACCCAGTCTTTACAATTTAGATTATTAAAAACCTACGTCAAAGTACTAATTTCTATACAAAGAAATATTAACATGAGAATATCTTTAAGGAGTACATCTCTTACATCAAAATGAAGTAGAGAAAATAAATCATAATTCTGCATAATCTTCTGATAAATCACCTGATTACTACAGATTGATATACCAGTCTACCACGAAATAGAGCTTATCAGTCAGTTCGTTTCCCTCCAAAGGAACAAAATAAAGGATAAAATATTTCTAAAACATCAAATTTACGCCACATAGATTTTAATTGTTGGTCAACCCCTGAGTTTTGAGATAATGGTTGTACTTCACACTCAATTAGACACGCAGTTACATGAGAAGTTGAGATAAGCGCGTTTCGATAAATCAGATGCTTTTATAACATATTTGGTGGTCGTTGAGAGGAAAAGGTTATCTCCCTTAACTATAAATTTTGATTTGGTTTGAAAGCATTGATCTAAACAAGCCTTGTGGTTCCACAATTTCCCCAAATATTGAAAATTCAGTGACATTTAATTTAAGTCTAAATGTCAAATTTTAGGTCTAGAGGGCAGCGTATAGGGAAGTTTCGAATTGACAGTTTAGTATATTCCATATTAGTTCTATTTGCAAGATACATTTTCCCCGTAGAAATAATGCAAAGTTTGTTTAAATTATACTATACTTTATACCATATTGAACATTTAAGCAAACCTTTTTAAACAAAAGGTATAGTCAAAAACGCGACAATGGTTTGATTTGAACTTTTTATTTCCATGATTCTAGAATGCTTTTATTTCCATGATTCTAGAATGCTTTTATTTTAACATTATGTCCTAAATACTTTCAAAATATAGTGTGTAAACAAATAAATACTATATTTACAGAAAGAACATTAGACTTTTTTTCTTCAATCTGGAATCAACTGGATGGTATTTGCTACTATTATCGGAGATATTGTAAGTCATCTAAATTTTTTTTTACCACATTACTTACTGTGAAAATCTTTGGAAAGTGTTTTAACTCTTTTTCATAGTTTCTTCATAAATATATAGCATTTTTTCAGATTCAGTTTTTAAGTTTCTGAATTTTAAACCTCAAATCCTACCTATCTTTGGAAGTTTCACTTAAAATTTTCAAGGGGTATCTTCTTTTTCACCCTGTCACTGTGGAATCATGGGTAATCAGTTTGTGTACACTCTGGCCACAAGGTTAGCGTTCTCATTTCTCAACCTGATCCTTCTGTTTGTTACCACAGTGCTAAAAGAACCATTAGTGCCAGATTTAAGGCTCATTTTCGAAAGAAGAATGGGGATTCTTTTCGAAGAAAAATTTGCGGCTCCTTAATAAAAAATTCCATTCCTTGCGACCTGTCATTGTCGGTAGGTTAAGAATTACAACTGGATATGACTACCTCATGAAACACCCGCACAGATTCTGTTAAGTAGATTTCCAAACTTGACTTTTATGTAAATCTGATGACTTGTGAGGAGACCATTTGGTCTCTTGTTCAGAACTTAGTGACGTAGCTGTGGCTTGTAACTGTTATTCCATTTCTGAATTGTATTGAGAAACCCATCATGTACTGAGGGGGGGGGGGTCAGTCTATGTCTGACGTAGGTTAAAATATCTCCTTAGCGCAACTTTCAAAACCTTAAGTAATTGGCACATTTATAAATCGAGTGTCATAGTGCCAACACCTTAAAATTGTATTGCTGTTTGTTATAGCACATTTTCGTATACATGTATTTTCAAATAAATGAAGTAGATATTTTGTGTATATGCTTTTATTTAAGTCATCTTGCGTCAACTTTTACCAGTAACAAACATACTTTTAAAACTAATTGATCACTAGCTGAATTAAATATGATTCCCACAAAAAATAAGCAGTTTTATCCATACTTATATTTAGAAAGAAATTCCCAAAATAAATGAAAATAAGTTAAAATTATTTAGAAAAGTATAAGACTATTGTGGGGTCGTTCTTTTTATCTAGAAAACTTCAAAATATTTCTTCTCAATTTCTTACTAAACAGTTTTGATACTGATTAAGACTAAACTGGCCTTTTTTATTCCTTTACTTATTTCTTTACTTATTTCTTTACCTCCATAAAGTGTCTAGCATTAAATCTGTAGAACAGCTGTTTATGTCCCGCACATAACAGACCTATATATTAATTTCAAGTTGTTAATATGTTGTTATTACTGAATATACATTAGTCATTAATTTTTTTAAATTTCTATGTTCAATATTTTAACTTAGAAACAAAACGAAGTTTTACTAAAAAAGTATTTATTTACAGTGCTAAGCATCTTTAGCCAGTCATTTATTTATTTCAAACTTATCTCATTAATATTTAAGTAGCTTTCAAGTAAAATTGTTAAACTATTTGTTGCAAATAATATATTGTCATCAATATTGTTGGAAGCTGTTCTGTATAAAGTACTTTGTAACAATTGTAAGTAGAAAATAAGTAGAAATGTAAGATGAGCTTGACACTACATAAGTTGTTAGATATTTAAACTAAAAATGAGCATATGCAAAGAGACATTTTGATTTGATGTGCTGAAACCCAGAAAGCACGCGTGCTAAATATCTTAGATTAATACAATGCTAGTAGCTGAAGTTTGTAAAATAAAGAAAATTTAATTTGTCAAATCAAATTTAATTAATATTCATTTAAGTAAAAATGGCCAAAATCTAAAGTAGAAATTTTTAATTTGTTAAACAATAAATAGAAAGAAAAAAGTATGCATCATAATAAATTTTGATTTTTTTTTACTAAAAAATACTTTTGTATAAAATTTGTCAATTTATCTTTCATTTTATTTTAAATTATGTTATTAATATTTCTGTTATTCTCTGCGATTATTTTTTTCAAGAGTTTACCCAAGATTTTCATGCCACTAAAATTCAGAAATCTTACCTCTAATGCCTCTGAAATGTCGAAAAATTACTTTCTTGCTTTGCATTTTTGGTTACCATGGTTACCCAAAGTAAAACTTAAAAACGTTAAAGAAAAATTTATTTTGATTAATTCAAGTTTAAGTTAACTTCATGTAAACAAGAACTTTAAAAAATACCAAAAACATAAATTTTAAGTAGGAACAAGATGAGAAGAAATGTATGCATCATTAATAATAATAAATTTTTTTTCGTAAACCTCATTTAATATTTATCATTCTATTTTTTATCATGCCAGATTGTCCAGATTGTGTTGTAAATTTTATTCTGTAAAATATTTTTTTGTCAGTTATATGTAAATTTTTTTTATACTTGCATTTGTATAACACCATAGTAATGCATAATGTTAATTGAAATAAAAAAAGAACAAGAAAAAAATAATGATGATTCATCCAACATACCTGATTGGTCTAGCTGCGAAATTGAATTTAAATTATCATAGAACACGGGAGAAAAAGACATACAATTATTTAAGTTAGAATTCTTTCATGCGTAGTGCTAGGGTTGGAGAATTAACTATCGTAGCTAAAGAAAAGGTACATATAAGTTACTCGTAACCTAATAGAATATGCATGATTTCGCCAAACTTTCTCTTATGATCCAATAAAAAAATAGGAGCATTTAATTAAATAGCTGTTCGTGCAAACAAAATTTAGTGTTGTATGGTGAATACTGGAAAAGCATACACTACACCGCCCTAATGAAATAGGAAATTCTTTTTGAAAAATATTTCTTCTCATCGATTTTCCGTTGTGCTTGAAACTCTCTATGCTATTAGCTTTGAAAGAATAACAATCTTTTGTTACATATTTTATATATATCTTCCTATATGAATGCTTGTGTTAATTTTTATATGAAATTTTTCAAGTATTTGTCCACAATATTTAAGCAAAAGAAATAAAAAGACAATGGTTTTAAGATTTTATTGTAGAAAATACGCGTTTTTTGTCTCTATTAATCTGAATTTTTATCGATTTAACTATTGATTATTCTTAATTTTGAATTTTGAAAACTATTGGTAATTGTTAAAATATCTTTTGGAGTATTAAATTGCACATTTTTTTGTAATTATCGTTTGGTTGTTATAATTATTCAGTTATTACACATTTAATTTGTTTAGGTTTATATAAATCGTTTGTCATAATGTTTTACTGATAACTGTTTCTTCAACTGAATACAAATATAATTTATGACAGCAATCTCTATAATTTAAACTTTCTACTTGGAATTAGAAGCAACATTTTGTGATCTGGTTCTTGTAATATTATTTTTATGGAAAGGGATGGATTGAAGGTCACTGACGTTGGGATTTTTTCAAAGTAAAACAGCCAATGAAGTATTGACAAGAGTAATATTTTGTAACAAAATTATGAACAGTCATTTTCTTTGTAAAATCATTTTTCAGCTTTAGAGTTTTAAATGAATAATAATTTTTGATTCAAAAAAATTCTGATAATATCGGAGAGAAAATTGTATAAGTATCTATAAGTCTTTTTTTAAACTTAAGTCACACATGAAATAGTTTTCTGGTGTAGAATAAAAAAAAAAAAAACGTGTAATTTGACTGTAGTCTATCGGGGGAGGAAAACTGTTACTTATATAAGTAAACGAAAGAAAAGAAGCCATATTTTAAAACGCGTTTTACTCAAAATGTGTGTTTTTTTAAATGCTAAAACAGGGACAGCGATATCACTCAAAATTTTTTGAAAATAACTGAAATTTTTTGTGTGTGTTCTGTATAATAGTAGAAGTGTTTTAACCTACAGATTTATGAATTACTGTTTTATTACACAATTTACAGTCCCTTATGTGAATATAATTACTGTTTTTGTCAGCAATTTCGTATAATAACTAAGATAAAGTGCTCTAGTTTTTGTAAAAATTAAAATATCTCTTATCTTGAAGTTCATTTCAAAAATGAATAATATAGCAACACATCAGAATTGAAAAATTGAAAAAATTTGTTCATAAACTTTTGGTACAGAATGGGCCGCATTTATGTTATGTTTTGTAAATTTTTACCCATTTTAGTAATAATAATTTCTTTTCCTCTTCTTAATTTTAGCATATTTTTCTTAAAATGTACTAAGCAAATCTAAAAACCACAAAAAAATCTCCATATCTCCACTTTTTAAAAAAAAGTTGTCGCAAGTAGTCGGATACCTCAATTATAACTTGTTCGGCAATACCAAAGTAGACTTGCTGATGGATATATTGAGGTTTAGACAAAAAGGAGGGGCAAGACTACATATGGACTTTAATTCTATAAAGCAACCTTCTTAGCAGATGGGTGTACGTATTAGAGCCTGTTAAATGAGCTGGAGTAAGGGTTGTTCTATATATGGAAGAATAAAACCTGGTCATAGAGGAGGTAGAATCATAATCTCCAATGTTCGACAATTTCATTGACTATTGAAAGTCGATGCCACAAAAATATATCTGTGATTATTTTAATCAGAGTAATTCTTTACTTATAATAAATCTTGTTTGATGTTAAAATTATCCAACACGCTCTGTAAATAATTGTTCAAAAAGAACATTCAGTACAAATTTCAAATATAGGTATATAAATACATGTACATGCACAAAATAACTACGTCGAATAAACTTTACTCTTATGCAATATTTCTCCGTGAGTTGATAGGAAAATTCACTTATATTATTGGAAATTGAAACACGAGAGTCTTGTTTGATAACGAAAATCAATACGTCAGTTTCTGATTTCATATCTGTCTGTACCTTCCTTAAAACAATGTTTGTTTTAATAAATTAATTAAAACATGCATCTCGCGAGAGAACTAATTTAATCACTGGAAAATATTCTTAAAAAAAAAAAAAATAGAATTCTGCTGATCGAACGCGAAATCAAACACAGTGTTATGGGATATCGATGAGAGGCTGTTAGACAAGAACAAAATCACTTTGATGGCTAAAAAGGAAAATTTTTGACATTAGAAGCGAGGTGATTGCGATTCGTTCCTATCAGGAAACGAGAAATTGGATGCCTCTGGCGCTTTTCATCCAATATCACGCGCAGCGAACTCAAATAAGCATCATCACTTTAAATCAATTTCTTTTTTTTTAAAGTCGTTATACTTCATCTGAAAATCCGCCTTCATCATCAGTCTGAAATAAAGACAAAAAAAAAAAAAAAAAGAATTGACAAGCCTCAAGCTTTTACAGCAATGGAATGTCAGAGATAATTTTTAATCTGCAACAAAATTAAATTTTTTATTTGGAAGGCGGGGTTCTTCCCCCCCCCCTTCTGTTTTGTGTTTAAACTATAACTTTTTTTTGTCATTTTTTGTCACTATATTGAAAGTAATTTTAATTTTCCTGGTTTAATAATTATTTCTAGTATAATGACACTTTAATCAATGTTTTGTCATGACTTCAAAGAAAGTTAAATGTTTTTCAAAACTGCTACCTGATATCCTTATTACCGATTTAGAAGGACAGCTGTTGCAAAATTAAGAAGACAATGCTCATCTTCGTTACATTTTTATAAGGATAAAAACATGTTTAGAATTCAGTAAAAACATTTATAGCTTAGATATTTGACGATTCTTATTATGAAATTTTGTCTCAAATTAAATAATAATCTTGTATATAAATAAATGGAGTTTTTTACGTTTTTGCAGAAAAAAGCTGAAGACAAACTGGATGTCTTCAAGCAATATATATTCTTTTGAACCCCTAAATACTTCTGAAAAAATTCATTTTTTAAAGAAATCCTCTTATCCTCATTCAGATCATTCAAACATCAGCAAAACTGTTCCTTTGTAGTCAAAGTTGTACTAAATCATAGCAGCTTATTTAGTTTTCTATGCTTGCTAGGCTATAATAATCCCATTTATATTGTTTTATCATCGTATATGGTGGATATTCAGCGTATTAATTTTAATAACAATCATTTAATTCTGATTTTAAAATTTCTTTTTTCTTAATAAATAAATTTCTGAGTGGATATGTTTAGGGACGTTTTTAGCCATGAGCCAACTGGGCCACGGCCTCGGGAGGAGGGACTCATCTCATTCTCGACCGGGTCTCAGTAAGATCATGATCCAAATAATTTTAGTCAGAAAATATTATTCCCTGACATATTCCCAGGAAAACGGGGAATTTCGAATTATGGGCCAACGGGCAACACTGTCAAGACTGCATTATGTCATGTCCATCGTCCGTATCTAGGCCTAGGCCTACCCCTATACTGTCGGCAGTCGGTTTCTGCCTAGGTTCAGGAGATTTGAGTTACGTATGTTTATTTATTACGAGTAACCGATTTCACGAGTATTCGACAAATTATGCTTTTATATATACTTTTTTACTTAAAATAATCGCGGGTAGGGCCTATTTTTTCATCGGGGCTCAGGGTCCCAATAAGTCTTAGAATGTTTTTGGATGCATTTATTGACTTTTTTTATGAAATATTTTTTATAGTAGTTTTAGTAGAATGTAGTAATTTATTATAACCATAATGTATTTCGTATTAATTTTAGTTCATTTTGTAGAATTATTTGTATTAGTTATATAAACAAACATCCCACTGTATGAGCGAATCGAATTAGATGTAAAATCTAAATACTCAGATTTCAATTCTTTAAAAAATCGCCCCACTTTTTCATACTGCATGTTTAAGAATGAATACTTAAGGTATAATCTTGATAAAGTCATAAATAGATGATTAATGTTATTTTTGAGTCCCTGTAGTTAGTCTTCGTTTTGTATTGTCATACTTAAATACTCAAAGAGATTGTAAGTTGTAATTTAAATAAAAAAGGCAGTACCATTATTTTCTTAAGATTATTGTATGTAGTTCCATTCTTTAAACTCCATATACATAAAAAACAAAGCATACTATGACTGCCTGACTTGCAGCTCAAAATAATTCAATACAGCTACATGATGAATAGAGCTCATGTCTGACCCAAGGCAACTCCTACACGAATTAATCAATAACCCAACACTGTAAAGTGACATTTAAATAACCATCAGTTTCGACATTGTCAATTTCAACCGTCTACTTGATTACTGGTGTACGGTTACAGCGTGCAAAGGTCATAATTGGGATCAACTACGATGCAATGTATTTAAGGAATCATAGTTACAGAAATACAATCAAAGCTCTCTGAAGTAACTGCTGTGAAGCGTTTAGCCATATTAACATAACTAGAGGTTATTTATTTTACCCAGGAGCTATGATTACATTCCATGTAAATGTTGTTGACTTACAATGAGCCATATTTTAAGCACATGTAAATGATTTCCAGTGTTATATATACCTGTGAACGAATTACACACAAGGGAGCCATCTAACTTTACGTTCACTGTCTTCGGTGCTAACATAACAGCGAGTGAATATAATCAGTTATTAGTCGTTGCTCATTAAAGAGTAACTATGTATCTCATCAACTACAAGGTATCACTTAAATTTATACAAATGATAGTAAACCTTGGACATTTAAGACATTGGGATAACAATTCAGGTAATTGAAGAGCATGCAATGAATGTAAAGACATGCGGGGAATAAACGGAACACCAGTTTCTATGGACCGCTATAAATATTAATAAAAACTTATATTTATTTCAAAAGAAATACTTTGCAGATAAAAACAACGATGAAAATTGTTTTCTTTTCTTAGGGTTTATCCTCTATTATTTGCTCTATTTTTTTCCCAAAAAGAGAAATACTCATTCGAAATGATTACTTATTTTAAAAAATACACTTGGTGAATACCAGTAGTTTTGGGTTTGGTGTTGTTGGTTTAAAGTAGGCTCATAGTAGAGGCAGTCTGGGAATATTATTGATGTACCTCCTAATTTCGTCCCTACAGTCAAATGACGGGGATGACATTCATCTTTTCACATCAAAGCCATGCAAACGGGAGGACTATGAAAATCTACTGATTTTAGGTGGTTACAGATTTAATTTACAGACCAGCCCTTTTCACGACGACCCTAACCCAGCATTTCTCAAACTGTGGGGCGCCCCTCCCCCTCGGGGGACGTGACAACTCTACGTGGGGGGTGCGAGCATATTGAAAAGTCGAAAACAAAAGATTATTTAAAAAAATATTAATTTACTGAAAGTAAATAAACAAAATACATTCTGACATAATAAAGAATAAACTATACATTTACACTGATATATTACTCATATAAATTCATCAGTGCTACACAATGTATTTTATATATAATGTAACAACACCAAGTTAAGAACAAGTTTAACAATTACCAGTGCCCCCATGGGATCGCCATATATAAAATTATGTACAAAAATTAACACTTATCTCGTTAATTTGTACGGTTTATAATTAATCCCTTAACGGCCGATTAAAAGTTACGCGATTCGCTTTCCAATGTTAGCCGTTTTCCATATAGGCACGCGTATATGATTTATTGGGGGGGGGGAGGAATAAAGAAGCAAATAATCTGAAATAAGTAAATCCTTCGAAAACATTGTCTATGTCCTTTTATTACATTCTAAAGCCTTCGGAATAATTTTATGGATAGCAGTGCACAGAAAAGATTGTACGGAAAGACGTATATATACGTCCGAGGAAATTAACACAGGCTGAACAAAATGTTTATATACTCCGGTGGCACTTAAGAGATTAAATTTGTACTTTAGTCTTAGTGTCAAAGTATTGTATTATTGAATTCAATACATTGTTATTGTATGAAGGGGTGCGACGAAAATTATGACTGAATATTGGGTCGCGAATATTGAAACTTTGAGAAGCAATGCCCTAACCCACTATCTATGGGCTATCTAATTCAAAACTGTAATCCATCGTTGCTCTACAAACCAGGCTAGCTTTGATGGGGGGAATATGTTTCATTCATAAATATAACTAAGGGTTCTCCTCGATACAGACTTCTGAAGACGAAAATAGTTTCAGATTACATTTTTGAGCATTTTCAAATCTAACTCACAAATATTTTTAAGTTTCAGGTGTACTAACTTGACTGAATTAGTTCTGTAGTGAGCGTTATAGTTTTTAAATTAAAAGTTATGCAAACTGGAAATTGTGAAAATCAGGCTACTAAACTTTTGTCGCAGCAGTTTATACCTATACATAATCAGGGGAGTTGAAAGATGGCAGCTATTGAGGTCTAAAAAACTGGAGTACCAATTGGCAGTAGCTTGATTATGTTTTTACACCTACAGACCTTAGCTGAGAATAAATTATAGTTAAAAAAATAATAAAAAACTCGCTTTTATGGTTGATCGAACTAAAAAGTAGAAAAAAAGAATTCTTAATATAATAATAAAATAATTAACGAAAAAATTAATGTCATTGGTGTAAAAGCGTAGGGTGCTCGATATCAATTGTTATAATTTCTGACTAGTTCTATTCCAAAATCCTGAGTTAGTGAAAAAATGTAGTACAAAGCACCCCACACTTTTACCCCAATGACATTAATTTTCTCGTTAATCATTTTATTCTTATATTAAGAACTCTTTTTAAAATTTTTAATTCGATTAACCATAAAAGCGTGTTTTTTAGTTTTTTTTTAAAACTGATTTATTTTTAATTTTTAGTTCTATCTACAGTAAAAACATGTATTTTTTATTCTGTCATTTAGTCATTGATGAATTAATCTTAAATGCGTCACATTTTGGAACCTGGAATACCCATTGGCATCCTATTAGTGCGTCGATACGGCCTGGTTTGCAAAATGTAGGATAAGTCAACCGTAGGAAATCTGGAAGAGCTAAGTTTGAAAAATTTCATGAGAAAGAAGGTCTTAAGTCAATGACATTTTTCATTAAAAAAGTTCAATATTCTCTCTGAAACTTACATTAACCCGGTGACCTCTGAATCAATTCTTAGTTCAATCGACTGTTTTGGTAAAAAGAAACAATGATTGATATTTCATTCCTTAGATCCGACAAGAGAATTTAGAAAAACAGACTTTACATGCACGAGTCTTCTTTTTATTTCCATTTTCAGAAAAAAATAAGACAATTGTTTATATTGTGGTAAGAAATTGCTGACGTGCATTTTCTCGCCTTTTTAGGGTTGTAACTTAATCTTTTGGTCGCCAAATCTGGAAATCAAATCTTGAATTAGTCGCCAAAACGGGAAATGGTATACGGAATTAGTCCCCAAATCTGGAAATGGTATATGGAATTAGTCGCCAAATCTAAAAATGGTATAATGAATTAGTCGCCAAATCTGGAAATCGTTATTCCTGATGATCCGGTATAGGACAATGGAATAAATTATGAAATTATTGTATTGTCATTGGTCCTTGTCAAGTGTGCAAAAATTTTTGAACAAATATGTCCTTTTAAATTGGGTAAAAATTGAGTTCAAAGATTTCGTTACATACAAGTAAAGCTTATAAAAGCGTGTTAAAATTGAAATGGTCTTCATTCCGACGAACTTTGTTCCTTGCCCCCAGGGCTCACATCGTGACGGGAAGGTGACCCAATGTGAAAAATGTAAGTACTAAGAGGACTAAGGGAAATTCTATTCAGCATTTACTTAACTGATACAGAGTGTCACACTATACAAGGGTGTCTATTTTAAATAACTTGAAACGATCTAGAGAAATTTTTCTACGGTGGGTTAGGGAATGAATATTAACGTCGCACTATTTCTCAACGGTGGATATCTTCTCATGTTGACGTATCATACAACGTATATATCATAGGAGACTGTGTACATTTTAGCTAAAAAAGGAATGTTCGGTCATTGGTTCTTCCAGTTCTTACGATATTAACAAAACAGTATTTCAAAACAACGAGTACATTCAGACTCATCTGGACCAATCCACCAGTCTACTAGTGGTATCATGGTACATTTTCGGTGGATTTCGCAATCTTTCAGTGTAACAAGTCAGAGCAAATTACTTTGTTTCGCATTCTCTATAGAAATATTAGACCTTTGATTTATTCCGATGGAATGTTTTCAATATGAATAAAAATGGACGTTAACCAACCCTCTCCAAATCATATCCTAACTTTTGGAAGGGGAAATCTCCAAACACGATCTTATTTCTACACTGATGGCCACCGTAAATGCAACACCAAGAAAGACAAGAGATAGCACAAAATTTATTTTGTAGATAACATGTTGACTAAGTATCGAATGATTAAATTTATAGACTTCTGTGAAGTGTGGTTCCTTCCAGAATCATTAGCCAGAGTAGCCGCCATTGTTGGAGATCACCGCTGCCACACGCCACGGCATTGATTCAAAGAGACTTTGGATGTGTTCTTGGGGTACAGCAGACCAAGCAGCTTCCACACGTTGCCAAAGTTTGTCTTGTGTGGCAGCTGGGGGTGTAATCTGGGTCAATCGTTGAGCAACCATGGACCACATGTTTTCTATCGGCAAAAGATCCGGAGAGCGAGCGAATCAGGGAAGCAATTCAATCTGGTGATTGACGAAGAACCTTTGGACAATGAGTGATACGTGTGGTCACGCATTATCCTGTTGAAATATGGCTGTGGCCAAACCCTGAAGTCAAGGAAGGACAACTGGCTCCAACACCTCGGAGATGTAGCGCTGGCTGTTTAAAGTACCGGCAATGCGTTCTAGAGGAGTGCGAGAGTGATATCCAATACCGCCCCATACCATAATATCCGGTGCAGGACCAGTGTGGCGGTGCATAACGCAGCTGTTCAGCATCCTTTCTCCAAGGTGTCTCCAGACTCGAATCCGACCATCGTGGTGTTGCAGACAGATGCGTGACTCGTCAGTAAAGACAACTTCATTCCATTCTGCTGCCCACATCCTTCTTTCATCACACCATTGGCGGTGGAGACGTCTGTGGTTCTGCGTCAAGGGTAGACCAAGCAATGCACGTCTTGCGGACAGACCACTCTGCTGTAATCGGCGTCGAATGGTACGCGTAGACACTGAAAGATGCGTTACAGACTTAATGTGCTGTGCTATGGTTCGTGATGTGACTGAGCGATCCGGAACTGCCATGCGCACAATTTGCCTGTCCTCACGTGAAGTGGTGCACTGAGGTGGATGCGATCGACCACGTTGGTCCATCGCACCCTCCTGCATCCAACGGTCACATATCCGCATTACAGTTGTTTGGTTTCGTCCAACACGACTATCGATTTTCCTGAAAGATAATCCACAATCTCGGTAGGCCACTATCCTTTCTGTGTCGAAATCGGATACTTGATCAAAAGCTGATCGCTGTTTTCAACGAGACATAACTGATCGTTTTTTGAAAAAACCACAAGAAAAATACAAGTTGCCGAACTTGAAATCGTCGAAATCTCCAAGCCTTAAATAGCGCTTTGAGGTGGCGCCACAGGCGTGCGTGATGTGTGTCTGCGCTAAAATTCTAATCATTTGAATATCTCACCTCCGCTAATGGATGTTGTAAATTTCATGTTATTTGCGTGCTTCCTTCAGGGTGTTGCATTTACGATGGCCAGCAGTGTAAATCATTAATAATTTTGTTTTCTTCAAATGTACAATATGTTAGGATGTTAATCCAGCTCTTCAGGTATTAGAAGATTTGTAGCAATAAAATATGTAGCACATTAGGGATTGCAAAGATGTTGTGATGGATTTATACGCGTTCTTCATCTAATCCTCTTGAGAAATTTTTGGGCAATCAATTTGAATAAATCACAACCAACTCTTTGAAGAAGCAACATTGATATATAGTCTAGGTTTTCTAGCTAGTGAGATAGATAGAAGGAATGATATGGAGATTGAGATATAAAGAATCTGACTAAAAGGAGAGATTGCTACTGATCAGGTATTGATATATTTGATAGCGCGTTTCAGAGATTAGATATTTGAAGATATTAAAGTGACGATTGGTCACCATAGTTAAATTATAACTCAGATATTTACAGTAGTAAATTGATCCCAAAAAACGAGGATTAATATACAAGAAGTCTTCTTATAATTCGCATCTCTCATGGGTTAATCTCCTATTGCTCTTAATAGGAACATCTCTTCTAGTTTGAATTATTAGAATTCTGTCTGTTCATAATTTGTGTGTTTAGTAAATAGATTGGATAATTATTATGACCAGTGATCCTTCACTTCCTCCCACACCTCTAGGAGGGGCAGAGGGTAGACCGTGCCCCTCATAATGTTGATCGTGGATCACAATTGTGGCATACTTATTATTAATGAAATTTGATCTGGAGAAGCATTTTTAGCATGAATATGTTTTATGAATAAGAATTAAATAAGCTTCAAGAAAATTCCACTAAAGAATGAGGTAACATTAAAATAGTTACAAAATAATCATTTTGGGAGAGATAGGTAATACTATTCGTGGTAAGGTTATCAAACCTTAAAATTTATCCCAGAGCCCTCCCACCCTTCATTTCTTCTTCTTTTTTTATTTGTAACTGATTAAAAATAAATCGAGTACCGTTAGGAGTCAGTGTGTTTTTACATCTTCAATTCAATAAGAAGTTTAAGTATAGCAAATATTTTCAATCTATGTGTTCATTATATAAAACGAAAAAAAGAAAAATAGACAAGAAAAGAACTTTAAAAAAATCTCAAGGAAGGGATTTCACTGGTTTTGAATTTAAAAGCAAAAAATAAATAAATTATCCTCTTGTGTAAGTGCCAGGCTTCATAGAACTCAGAAACTATTTATATTAGTTAACAAACTTAACCTTCATATATCTTTATATATTATCACTAAGCACCGAACAATATATGGTTATTTTCCCATTTAGGGCCTTAAATTTCTGTTTGTAGAAAACTATGTTATTGAAATAGATGATTGCGAATTCTCCAAATTCATACCTCCAACAATGCAAAATTGTACTTTTGTAAACGAGGTTGAATAGTTTCCGTCCTCATCGAAGTATTCTTTAACGAGTTGCTCCAGATTTTGAAATAGCTTTCTGTAATGGCTTGATTATCTTGTTCTCCGAATACATGAAATTAGCTATCAGTTTGAAAATCTGGTAGATAAAAGATTTTAATGATCCATAACTCACAATTTATTGAATGTTGACATTGGAAGTGGGGTAAACTATTCCATTTTTATGTATGAAGTAATATTATTTCATTACTCATTTAGTTACTGAAAATTTTTCGTAAATAGATTTATATGATTTTTTTGTAAATAGATTTATATGATTATATCATTCTCCATAAGACAACAAAAATGTATAATTTTTGGTTCCGTTTTCAATAAAAGGTAAATAATTTTTTCCAGTTTTCTCAGAAAGTTTATATGCCTTCGGTAGCAATTAGATAAAAAATAGCCGTGAGATACTGTACCCTCAGTTTAAATAATCGAGATTTTCTTAAGGTATCCGAACACATTGAAAATGACCAAAATCAGTCAAGACAGATATTTTTGTTTTTTATTTTATTGAATAGAGCTATCTTTTGACTTTACGAAACATACTTTGTTTTGTTTCTACGGTACCTAGAGGCCACATTACAATCCATTTTATAAAGTTAGAAAAAACCGGAAGTGGGTTTTTGATCTACCAGAAGTGGGCATTTAAATTGCTCAAAATCTATCAGGCAAGTCTCATAACTCAAAATATTACGAATGTATTTCTATAAAACTTTTTGAACCTCATATATATGTTATTTCTAGAGAGTGTACTAAAATATTTCTTATTGTATGAATACTTTTTGAGTTATGGCTTGTTATTTAAATAATGGTCTCATAAAAAGTGTAACATTTCTTATAATGTTTACTCAATCAGCTCTAAAATTTTCAAATTTTAATAAGAAATTAAAATTTTCAGTACATTTTCTAGATAAATGCATCTAATTTGTAGTAATACTTTTACTAATATATGCTCTAACTGCTTAGAAGTTTTTTCAAAAATATTGCAAAAATTTCACTTATAATTGTGATTTTTGTAAAATTCAGGTAATTTATTTTAAATATTGATAGTTAAATAGTAATATTTATTGGTATTGAGTCATAAAAGAGCATTTATAATATTTTAGTATGCTATTTTGTTAAAAAGTACTCTGAATGTGTTCGGATACCTTAATGAATAACATTTAAACCTTTTTTCCATCCTTGTAAGATATGTTTAATTACTTGGTTGAAAATATGAATTTCAGCCGTTTTTATCAATGAAAAAAAATTGAAACACTTGTTATGAGAGAAAATGATGGGCTATAGGTATTGAAGCTATGGACCATGTTACTTAACAGGTATGCTGTTGTTAAATAGGTACTACAAAAGTTACTTAATGAGAGTAACATGTAGAGATTATGTATGAAAAGTTAAATTTCTCTTTAAAAATCAATAAATTCAATCTGGAAGAAATCTCATGTACGTGAACTTTTTTTTTGATGTGAGGGATAAAACACCGTTCATATAGGTTCATAACGAAATGAAAATTAAGTGTAATTGGGTATATATTATACGAAAAAATATAATCAAATTAAGCAAAAAATTTGGAGAAAGATTAAGGTAGTAAGAGTTATATATATTGTTTAAGTTAAATATTATAACAATATTAAAAAAGAGCTAAACTTAAGGTTAAATTAAGGTTCATTTTGAATTTTATTTCCTAATGAAAAAAAATGATAAAGAAAATCTAATATAAAACAAATAATCCCATAAAAGAAACACATAAGAGTTAAGATAAAATAATTAGAAGCTGTATTTTTTCCAGTTAGAACCAAATGTTTATTTTTCAATTGATTAATCTCTGTATATCTGTGGTCATTATTGGAATTATTATTAAAGATAAGTTATATATATATGTGTGTGTGTGTGTGAGAGAGAGTAATAATTTCTTAACAAAGTTAGTGAATTAGATCGTAAATGTTTGGTCGAAAAAGAAAAACTGTAGTTTGCTTGTCACAGAAAAAATCACAATAAAAACATTTTGTAACTGAGAATGATACGAAAAATATTTTTAATTCAAATCTGGAATTTGAAATGTTCTTAAAATTTTTCAATGTGAATAGCAGCGTAGCACGCTGTTTTGTCAAGTGAATTAGATTATACGAAAATATATAATCAATCAATAAACTTACATATCACTGGCACAAGAACCACAGCGCACACTTTTGATTGGTTTAAACAACTGAATACGTTTTGAGGAGCAAAATTTCAACTATTTGACCTAAATGGTTCTTAAAATTTTTCAATGTGAACAGCAGCGTAGCACGCTATTTTGTCAATGAGTTAGATTATACGAAAATGTATTCAATCATGTGATTCCAAACAAACTTACATACCACTGCCAACAAGAGAGAGAGAGAGAATCACAGCGTCACACTTGATTGGTTCAAACAACTGAATGAAGGTTTTGAAGAGCAAATTCCAACCCTTTCACCTAAACTGTAAAAATCTGTGGTATTTTGAAAGAAATACATATGTGAGAAAATATTAGGTTTACCCTTTTTGGAAATGAATATTATTCAAAAATATACTTAATTTAATGTAAATAAATGTTTTAGTTGTGTATAAGCGCATTTCTAATAAAACAATTTTGAATTTAAAAATATCAAAAATAGAACAAATTATTCATAAGTCAAAGAAGATATTCTTTATTAGCTATTTGTTAAATCATAACAGAAAGGATCGGATAGAAATAAAATAGATAATTTATTATGAATTATAAATTGAGATTTACGACAGGAACGGAAAGTGAAAAGAAAAAAAGAGAAATGTAAGAGGAGAACGGAACTATTTCCCGTTAGATGTTATTTTAACGGAAACGAATAAATCTTCTGTATTAAATGATGATAAAGTACAAGGCAGGATTGGAATCAAGTTATTACATTGTTACCTACGGTTTGACGGATTGCGAAGCATGATTAAAAGTTAGCAAATGTTCGATTATAAATTATTCATCTTAGAAAGTGTATGGAAGCAATGATTCTTTTATTTCCTGACTCTAGTATCAGAAAAATTTAAATTTATAATTTTGGAATTTGATGCATTATTACATAAACTTTTAAATAAAGATCAAGGTAATGAAATCTTATGCTCCTATAAAAAGAATAATAAAAAAAAATTTAAAGTCAATTCCAACTTAGATCGACAATTTTTTTTTATTTTAGTTACTTTTCATTAAATAGTTACAATTAATATAAATATGTATATACATATGACAGAATTATAACATTAAGTGGCAATTAATTTTTATTAGTTATCATTAAAGTATCGTATTGTCATCCAAAACAATCGTGTATATAAAATTTCAACTTAATTGAGTGCTTTAAAATGCACTTTATTAACGATTAGAAATTTGAAAAAGATAAATATATAAACATATAGAGGAATTGAAAAATCAATAAATTTTGTTATGTAAAGCCTATTTACTATCACAAAAAATTTAGTACTTAAATACATATCAAGCTAAGTAAAATAAAACATTAGGAAGAAATTTTAAAAATAGAAAAATGTAATAACGTAAGATTAGCTACTATACTGCTATATTGCACCATTACTATATTGCATTTTTTTCTTTAATAGCTTTGTAAACTTGTTCTTTACTTGATATAAATTCTCGCCCTGTTTTCTTTAATTGCTATAAGTGCTATAATCAATCAAATTTCAATCATTAATGTGATGATAATTAAAAACAAAGTTAATTTATTGCAAATTAAGAAACTTTCTTATGATTCTAATTGTAATTTGCTGTGTTACTATTCACTAAAAAACGTCATGAAAGTTTTCAATCTATATTTTCATCAAATCATTTAAAAAAATTTATCCATCTTCTTCTATTGTAATAGAAACTAAATTTAACTACTTTAAATTATTTACAATAACTTACAGTGAAAAATATCGTAAAATTACAATGCGTTGCTAAGAAATTATCATTTTCTATTAAAAATAGGTAATTTAATCAAAATTGTTAACACACACAAGCGCAGACATCTGTTTCAACCCTTTCATATATGGGTTTCAAGCGTTTTGCCTGAGTCGTTTAGATGATGAAAAATATGTTTCTCTAGTACGTGTTTATTTGCATTTATTTTTTATTAAAAAATGGACCAATATAATAAATGTTTTGTACAGAGAAAAAAAAACTATTTGTATTTATATTAATTAAATTTGCTGAAAATATTGCAATGATTCTACCATAAGAAGAAAATCACTTTGGCGTGTTATCAAGTGCTAAATTTCAATTATATTTAATTTAAGACTTTTAAATATCCATTAAATAAAGTAAAAGAAAGGCAAATAAACAATTTGTTGTATATTTTCACAAAAAAATAAAATATGATACAAACTTATTAGAATAAAATTCAATTCGCGGAACAAACAAAAGTAAGCAATCAATATTTCCACTCAGTAACTACTTTGTAAATAGTTTTCTTTGTCGAGCTGTGCTTTCTTTTTTAATAAAAAAAAATGCTTAATTTATTTCCGATAACACAATTAACAAATCATTAGACCACAGCTTTGTCGATAGCTAATTCTTGACATTTAAACCAAAGCACTCCGGATGGGAAGGATACTTAAGGTTTTGTGGATGTCATTTAACAAACGATTCTCTCTTTTAATTTAAAAGTTTTCCTCTTCCTGCATAATGATGGAATTCCAGCTTTTGCCGAACTTGTTTCCAATATAAGACAATCGTTTGCTCTTTGAAGAAGGATTATCGATTAAAGTTTTCAGTGTGTCATCGATTAATACGACGAAAAGCGTCTGTTTATTATTCAAGAGCCTTTGATCTTTCCGAAACTTCTTGAACTTAAAATAAATCAGCTGGGTTGGTGATTAAAGCAAAGTTGGGATAATTTAATGGGTTTGAAAGTTTTGCGGTATTCTAAAGATGAATTTATTACAAAAATCATTATGTGAATTTAAAATTTTGAAAGTGGAGTTAAGCAACTGGAAGAGACAAAAGCTTACGATAAAGGATTTGAAACATTCTTTCATCGTGCGTACATTTTTCCTAATTATTTCCCTCGTGTTTGAATCTTATTAAATAGAGAATATTTAAATTTTAAATATATAGTTAATATTAAGGGGCTCTTTTTGACTGTGAACTGAAGATTATTTGACTGTTATTCAGCTTTTTTAAAACTTAACTTATCTTTTTTTTATTTTTTGTTGCTTAATTTGCCTTTATTTTATCTGTTTACTTGAATTAGCGGCATTCAAGTATCTGGAAAAATTTTTTCTCCTGCATTGGCTATTTCAGTATTTGAAACATTTTTCTGCTGTTGTAACATTCAATATCTAGAACGTGTTTCTGTCTGTTTTTGGTAGATAAATTATTCTAATATTGAATGAAGTATTGTTTCTAGGAAACTTTAATCTTCATGCTGCTTTATATTCGATTCTTTTTTTTTCAAGAATTCACTGTAATAACTGGAGTATGTTCTAGAAAAATAATTATTAAAGTCAACAAGGGATAGAATTTTGCTTGAAAAATCTAAAAATGTAAATACTAAAAATACTAAAATTTAAAAGTGAGCATTTATAAAAATTAGAAAAAAAACTCAAAAAACTTAATTTTTAAAATGTAAAATAATGGCTGTAAGTTAACTTTACTTTCAGAATCAACTTAATAATATAATCTGATTATAAAACATAAATTATTTTTACTGTTACTGTCTCCAAAAATTTTTTTTTGAAAAAGGGTACTGTGTAGACTTAAAAACTAAAATTTCGGCGTTTTTAAGGTAAGGTTGCATCAGAATTCATCTGTCAATCACAAGATCCCTCCATGGAAGTCATACGAGTTTGGAACTTCCGGTTGCCATTTCATATAAAAGGTTAAGATACTCTGGAAAATCCCGCCTCCTTATTGTCCTTCGTCATGTAGCCTGCTGCAGCTCGTTTTTTGTTTCGTGTTCTTTATTGGGCCACCCATATTTGTGTTTGCTGTTTTAAATATCCTTCTACATCAAATAAATGTGCAACAAAATCAACCAGCCTAATCCATCCTGTCAACGACATTACATCCACAAATTCAAATCTAAACTGAACTCAGCGCATAATTTTAACCACTTTCCTTACATTATATATATATATATAGTGTTACGAATTATGTAAAATAGTGTAAATAATCTATATTTGGATGTGTAACGCATTTATATTACTCTATGCTATATATATATTTATTTTATGTTAAAATTGTATTATTCACGAGCAGCGCCGTCCCTTACGTTATAATGACGATTCAATAGGAATTTGGCGAAATCTTGGCGATAGAGCCAAGTTGGCTTGATGTTTGGTGACCATCTTGGCTAGTTTGGGACCCTCTGTATTCTTCTAGAAATTAGTAGAAAATTCACTAATTTCACGATCTATGACGCAAGCGGATCTTTCTCGAAGTTTCCGCTACGGCTATAAATAGAGAAATACTCGCCGCAACCAGTCAGTTCTGTTTCAACCAGCAATTAGTGAGCCCTGTTTTGACCAGCGATTAGCTCGGTGTATTTTAAACACTGATAATTGTGTTTGAGTGTTGTTGAAAGTGTGAAATCCTTCTGATATTTATTCTACGAAATTTGCTGCTGAATCCTGTATTTCAAGAATTGATTTTCGACAATAAATTATCGTCTCTCTTAAAGAACTGTCATTGTTTGCGAATGATTTGCATAAAATCCTCGAACCCCGATTAACGTAACAATAAATATATATAAAGAGAGAGAATTTGTGTGGGTATATATATGACGATTTTTGTATAATAGGGCACTATTGGATTGCCTTTTTACTCGTTCTGGTGTTAAAGAAAATCGGAAAAAAGAAATTTAAAAAAAAAATCTGATTTCATTAAGGAATATGTTCTGCGTGGAATATGTTTTTCCTAACGTTCCTCACAAAGCCTTAAATTTCTTTTTCACGAAAACTATTTAATTAAATAATCTTCTTTTTTATTGGAGCACAACAGGAAGTTTTGCAAAAACGGTGCATATTCTATTAGGTTAAAAGTTACTCATACTTTTCTTAAGGCGCTATGGTTCATTCTTCCACCTAATGCTATGGATAAAAGAATTCTAAAACATATTTACTTGCCTTTTTCTCAAGTGTTCTGTGATAGCTACAGATAAACTTAGCTGCCAAACCCATTTTTGCGAATTATGGTAATTTTGATGAATTGATTAGATTTTCCTTTATATTCTTTAGCAACAAATATCAATAAAACATAATAAAATTCTAGGAAAAAATCAATTACGTAGACAACAAATCTATGATAACAGAATTTATAATACAATGTATAAAGATAAAACTGTAGAGTTATAAATATTAAATAAACGTAAGACAAAAAATATTTTTTTTATCAAGAATATATATTTCTATTTTGGTGTTAGTCGAATTTAATTTCAAATTTTTCACGAAGCTTTTCATTCATATTGTCGCAATTCTTAGATCGCGGATCTGAGAGGGTTCGAGTAAAGATCAGCTATTTCTCAATCTATACAATTTTATTGCCTTTTTCGCTTAATAGACTTTATCACCTTAACTGAGAATGCACTTAAATAACTAAACTCGAGGTACAATAAAATTTATTAATTAAATTATAATAGAAATAAGAGCACTTATTTATTATCCTGAGCGCTCATGCTTCAACATTCTTCCGTTTTGAATTAACAAAACTAAATACAACCACCGGTCACTAACGCTATGTTTTCTTTTTATTCTCAGTTTTCAACCATCATCTCACCTACTCTACGACTAACGCTTAAATAAAAGCTCGCATTTACATAAAACCAAATAATCTCTACAGAAAGCGATTTTTAACTAAAATTACAGTTAAAAAGAGTATTTTACCCAAGAGGATTAGTAGAAAGTCCGAATAGAACCCATTACAATATTACTAAATATTTAAATTCAACTTGAGTTAATTAAAATAGTTTTTTTTTGATGTTTCAAAATTTAACCTGTTGTAACCAAGGTATTAAAAGATACAGAACAAACAAATAATTTATTAAATTTCGCGGAGCATTAAAAATACATAAGCTAAATGTACGTTATTTTTTAGTTCAAATAATAGATACTCATAGAATATCACATTGATGATGAAAATAAAAAACAAACAAATTACTTTGTTTTGTATCCGATTCTGAGTAAAATTGTTGACACCCGCACATTATTACTTTCTATATAAAATCTGCTAAATACGTTAGTCAGTGAATTCTAATTACGGGAGTTCGATTCATAGAACGTTAAGTAAACATGTTTATTTACGTGATAGACAACACCTAAAAATAAAGGAAGAATTTTGTGTCAAAGTTTCTAAAATGAAAATGATCCTGAAAAACGTTATGCTACGCTGTAACTTTTCATGAAATGAATCTATTGACAAATTAAATGAGTTACATTAAAAAAATATTCGGGTCCTAATGTTCATGTGTTTATGCGTTTTCTTTTGAAAAACCTCATATGTTTCACGCCATTTTTAAAATTAAAGAACTGAAAGCTTGAAAAATGATTGTATCAGGCAGCATTAGATGAAATGCAAAGTTTAAATGTTCATTAAATTATTCGATTCATAACATCCGTTGTGTAGTGTGGAAATTTGGGAATCCTGGTTCTCAATCCTGTCATTCCGCCTTTAAAAGAAATTCCTTCATAACAAAATTGTCAAATCTTTTGACAAAAAGACTGCTTAGAATTTCAAGAATCGCCACAAATACTCACTTTATAGTTTTGTTCCTGGATTATTTCACATAAATTAAAGTAAAATAAAAAAATATTATTTTGGTACAGATCACATTTTAATATGGCAATAAGCACTATATACATATGAATTTAACTGTATATTATATTCGCATGAATTGTTGTTAGGTGATTAAACAGTTGTCTCGGATTATTCTGAAACATAATCAAATTGTTGCATCGCATTGATTAGTCAAATCTATGTTCTGCTTTCATAGCTCGTAATTAAACTGGAATATCTGCTTCCATTAAATACAAGTATTATTAAAATAGAACTTAGAGTTACATTCACCAAATTGTCTGACAAAATTGAATCTGTGTTCATTTTTCTTCTCTGCAAATAAGGGATCCAATAAAGTAGCTTTTATTGATTTGAAATGCTAATGAAATTTTTATGAGATTGTTGTTTATTTTATCTTTGTTTTTTATGAGTAAATGCAAAAATCACGAATTTGTCTCGAAAATTCTAGCAATTGCTTTTTGCTCACCTAAAATTATCTTTATTTGTTCAGACTTAACTGAGCACTAGAAAAAGAAGCTTTTAGTTGGCATAACATTTGTAATTTTTAGAACATGTCTTTAGTAAAGAGAAGGAGTTTTAATTTTATGATTTCCTTTTCACATAAATTCCAAAATTTGAAATTTCTGACTTAACAGTACTAAAAAAATAAATATATCGTTAACTATAAATTCATTGAACTACAAATAGAAATAGATCGTGATTTTTAAATATGAAAGCATAATACATAAGTTTGTAGAGTCAAATTTTCTTTAAAAATAAATGACGTAAAATGTGAAGCTAATTTTTTCCATTTAATCCATTTTTCATTTTAATAATATCCATTTAAAAATCTTTTTAAAATGAAAGAATGCTGAAATAAACTGTTTTATCTTAATTGCTTGTAGAATATAAAATAATTTAACATTGTAATTTACATATCCGTAAGTTATGAAAAAGTGTTAAATATGTGTTTAGTATTTGCTACAAAATTGAATATATCATGAGAGTATTAAAAATAATACAATTGTTCCTACGCGAACAACTATTTTAGTCAAGAGAGATTTAAAGTCGAAAACTTAAATTTAAAGTCAAAATAATTAATGAAATATTTTTAAAAATTATTCTTTAAAAAATAGGACTTTCAGTTTTTGATAAAAACAATTTAATAACATAATTATTCTGTGTATGTTCATCCTTTTTTCCCGAAATTAATTATTTTAATTTAAACTAACAGCTTAAAATGAAGTAACATTTAATATTAAATTTAACTAAATTATATATACATATTTTAAATATAACTGATTATAGAGTTTTTAATTAGACAGAATTTACAAAATTTATTATGAGAATGATATGAATTACAAATAAAATATTTATTTTTCAGTGATGTTACTTGAAATTACTTTTTTTTCATATTTTAGATCCGAAATAAACTTCACAGTTTTTAAAGCAAATTATTTTAATCTTAAAATGTCTTTACTAAAAAAAGAAAAAGACATTTTTTTTTTTAATTAGTCAATATTGATATCGGTTTCAAATATCAGAATTTATTTTAGCATTATAAAAAGGGAAAAAAATAATCTTTTCAAAACCTATCTATAATAGGTAGAATTCAAATAAGAAGATAAAACTTTCCAAAATATATTCCTAAATTTTAGTAAATCATTTTAAATAATACTAAACTTGACAGAATAAAGACTTCTTGAAAATGTTTCACATGAAATGTCTCCTTCCTAAGAATATATTAATTTCACTTTAAAAAGTACAAAAATTTTCGAATCAATTAAGTAATTAAGTAATTAATTATTAAGTAATATTCTCAATTTTCCACGTGAATATTTTTTAAACATTCAAAATTCTCTGCTTTAGATTTGAAATCAAATTTTCCAAAATTGACCAGGATCTTACCAATGTTACCGAATTAATATAATTCTAAAGAAAAATATTTATACGCATCATAAAAAACCTAATACATATTAAAACTCAGTTAAAAATAATATTCTTTCCTTTCTCTTGTTTAATTTTTAAAATTTTTATTCCATGGAACATTCATTTTAAAAAAAAATATTTTTTTCAAATAATATAGTTATAAATAAAACTAGTTAAAATAAACTTATGTAAATGCGTCTAAAATAAAAATTAATACATAGTTAAATTACACAAACATTATCATATTTAATACAAATAATGGATGATAGAAAAATGCACACACCATTTTTTATTTGTTAGAGACAACTTAAATATATATATATATATATAACATTGGATTCTCTTCCCAAATAAAATATATAAATAAAACTAGCTCAAAAACTACGGAATCAAGTTACAAAAATTAACGAATTTCTGAACTTTTTATGGCCGTAAAAACCATGAACGTAGGATTAGGGAGTAACGTTAACCTTGTGTTTAAAACTAATAAGGCAAATGTACCTTTTAATGTTCTTGAAATGTGATAGATACTCGGTTTTTTTGTGTGATATGTTTCGTAAAATTAAAATGGCACATAAATTTGGTTACAAATAATGGCAATATGAATAACCATTGGAGAGTAATGCGTAATAAAAAGAAAATATGACAAAAAGACCCTGGTGTAATTTTCTTTACTTTTGTGTTTTAGTATACATGGTGAGTACAAACGATGAATTCGATTTTAAAAGAATCGTATTTTCGAAACTACTGTATATATTACAATATGTGATACATGAATGTAAAGGGAAATGTACCCAGTTTTTTTTGCGCTGATGATTATCAGCACATTCAAAATTGCTGCGATTGAAATCCAAACATGTTGATAATGACAGAGAAGAGTTTTTGTGCATTAGATATACACAGTTTTTTTCAGCTACTTCGGTGCAACGTGCATTTAGAAACTCTAAGAAAAGAATCCCCTACCAACAAATCATTCTACATTACTATAATCAATTTAATTAATCAGGTTGCTTGTGTAAAAAGAAAAGCAGCCTCCAGCCAAGCGTCTCGGAAGAAGCAATGGAGACGGTGAGGTAGAGTTTTGTCGAAATCCACGAAAGTCTACGAGAGTTGCCAACTTGGAATGCGCCAGAAAGCGGTACGAAAAACTGTACGAAAAAATCAGCTTTCAAGCTGTATCATTTGCAACTGAAACTACAAATGACAGAGGACGACAAGTAGGTATTTGTGCAGCATTACAAACCATTGATAGAGTGAGGGTACAAAATGTATAAAACGAACTGGATTACAGAATGAACGTATGCCATGTAACAAGAGGGTCACAGATCGAACATTAGTAACAGAAGAAAAAACTTGGTGTATTTGGTTTGATAAAACTTGGTTTCGAAAATTGTTCGTCACTCCCATTGTCACAGTTGACTTCAGAATTAGTGCTGGCGTCGCCATTTTCCCATAAGGTATCTTTCGTGCCATCCAATGCATTTGTTATGCAATGTTTTTTTAAAGAATGTATTATAGAAGAATTTAAAAGAATTATATTAAAGACTGTTGAACATTTACAAGGAAAAATTATATCATTTTGCTGACGCCATGCATTTATATTTGTTTCATCAGTGTGAAATATTCAGTGGCCGCTCTCTGCTCTGTTTCCGTTTTTTTTCTTCATATAAAATTGCCTCTCTTTCCATACTTACGTTTTAGTAAACTCTTAAAGCTATTACCTATATATTTGATTAAAAGAAAGCGTATACAAGTAAATTTCCTAAATACAAGCAGAAAAAGATGTTTAGGATATAAGAACTAAGGATATAGGATACTGGGGGTAAATTACGGAATGGGATACGTCACCGATGCAAGTGGCCAGAATGGAAGGTTACATTTTCCTTTAGGAAGGGGTGGAAACTAAATTTCCCCCTTCCAACAAATGTTTTGCCTTCGGTTCTAAGCCGCAGGCGGTTTTCAGTACCATTAACACTTGGAAAAATAGTGCGGCTTCGATTCTTATAAATACGGTATGTGCAGAAGTTAGGATAAAATGATTTTTTAAAATCGGTTTAATCATTTGTATTTACCCTTTATAAAATAAATGATTTGTGCACTTTTTTGTTTTTCGAAAATATTATTTAGCGAAATATTTACATCCTTTGTAATGATACATATTTGATTAACCGAAGTGGCTTTGATAGTCGAGTAATCATGGCTAGTGTTCTGTAAAGTCGTGGGTCTGAGCCCTGGTGCCGCTGAAGAGTGGCCAAAGCACATCAAATCTATTAAAAATCAAAATTTTTCCTCTGACGTGGTATAGAAGTTTAGAGGTTGGGGTTCCAGTCCGGTGTTGTTCTTGTTATTTTATCATGGTTCTAAAATACGAGATTCTTTTTTAAAAACATTCTTGTTGCTTCAGTAAACTATCAGTTGATAAAAAATGGACCAATAATAAAAAGAAAAGTAGAATAAAGATTTTTATTTAAAATATTTTTAAGAAGTATAAATAATCTATACTCTTCATGAATTTACTCACAGAATGAATTTAATAAACATCGCTGAGCTTAGTTTCATTTTAAATATTTATTTCCCCAACTACATGGATTTAAAATCTTGTTGAAAAGTATTTCTGATTCCGGTATTTCTATAAGCTCGCGTAACTATATTAGAGTTAGATGAAAAATGTGATCTACAAGCAAACATTTTTGCAAAATGTGCCAAAATCTCTTTTGAAAATATTTTTGCTCATTTCCATCGGAAAATAGAAGTCATTTTAAGCTTTCTATAATATTAATCCGATATATTTTATCGGTTTAAATATAACTTCCAATGGAAGTTCGGATATTTGGTATATGCATCATTTGTATTTAATATCACGATGTTTGTAGAGTTTTAGTGAAACAGTGAATCATGGAAATGAATTGTTTAAATTTATTCTTTCTAAAAGGATATTCGAGTTATAGAGCCGAAAACGCAACTATACGTTTTTTATTATCGGAATGTTTCATCAAATATCATAAATACCCTCAACTGATGGTAAATAGTTTTTCGTATAATGTATTGATTCCAATAGTCACCTAAATGATTTCAGGACATTTGAAATGACACAGTATGATTCAATTGACAAAAATCGGTCGAAAAATCAAATATAATTTTTTTATTCTAAATTATGCTTTATACACTTTTCTGCAACCTCACAAAATTTGAAAGCTCTAAACTTAAAAAACGCAGAATTATGATAGCTTTTACGTTAGTTTTTATTCACATCCCTAGGGTAAATCAAAACTTTAAACTTACTTATCTCAGAAAGATAAAATAACTAGTTTGTCTTCATTTAAAATGCTAAGGCTTTTTTTCCTATTGTGCCTAATGATTTGATTTTTTTTATCTATTGCTAATAATACATGTAACTAAATTTGGTATGCATTTTTGAATCGAAGCAATACCTATTTTTTTAAAACAATTGAACTCTCTCAGAATTTATACATTTTTAAGGAATTTTCATTAAGCATTCATAAAAAGAAGTATTGTACGAATCCCAATCATGTTATCGCAAAATCCATACCGACTTCTATTATACATAGTTTGACGTACTTATAGATCAAATTTCATGCGTGTACGTTAATTTTAGTAGGAGTAGTAGCGTTTTAAAATCACTTCACAAATTTTAAGTTTTTTTTCCTTAAAAAATTAAATGATTAGCTTTTTATGAAACTTTAAGCACAAAATCTGTTTTACATAGTATACACACATAGGAGGCAATCAAAATAATTTTGAAAATAATTAAATTAAAAATTTTTGCGTAAATCGTGCCATTTTCCATTACTTAATTAAAAGACGAGAAAGAAGATAGACAATAAATTTGATGATGGACAGGAAAATTACAGGCAAGGAAGTGTTTACCATATATTCTGGCGTATATCTCGCACTGCTGCTTTCAAACTAAATTTTTTAGGTTTTAGGTATAAAGCGAAATTTTCATGAAGTAAACAGAAATATACATGTGCATTGCTCTTATATTTTGAAGTCTAGAAACTGTTTGTGACGGTATAATAAAAGCATGGTACGAAATTACCTGACATAATTAAAAAGTCATTTTATAATATATGGTGTTTACGATGCAGATGAAACGAAAGATTGCCATTTATAAATGGATCAGAGTAAAAGTATGGTGAAGATGAAACTGATCTCTCGATGATTTGCCTGAAGCTATAACGGAAGACGAATTTGACGAACTTTTCGTGTAATCTAATAATGCAAGTTCATAAGGTTTATCAGTTTTTAAGTAAACAAATATATATAGAAACTTACTTTTTGTCTCACCCTCAACATTTTATATCTGATGTACATAGTGAACTAAAAATCTTGCCCTGATAATGAAAATTCATTGCAAAACAACCTTTATTACATTTATGAAACTTTTATATCATTAGAGAGGTCAGCATTAGAAGAATTTGTTTGTGCAGTAGCCCGAATGCTTCTTCAAGAGCAATTCAGGGAAACATTGGTAAAGAAGACATTTTTTGTCGAAATAGCACCAAATCAAGACAAAGACCAATGCGTGCTTTGGTATCACAAAACGAAATCAACCATTAATGATCAGCTTGAATTTCGACATTGTTATAGAAGCAGACATCATGTTGCAAAATCAATAAAGTGATGGAGTGGAATGTTCAACTGTCTTTTTAGCATTAAGGTATCCGACTACCCTAAAATTGTGAATTTTGCCAATAATTGACAAATGTTTTATGATTTTATTTTATAGGCCATCTTGTTTGCTTTATAAAAATACTAAGTTTATTGTTTTCCGTTCACTAGAATAAAAACAACGAGTGTTTTAATAAAAGCAGATACCATTACTTTAAGCAAGATGTCATACTTTAAAACGTGTTTTACTCGAAATGTGATTTTTTGAAAATGCTCAAACGGGGCCAGCGATGGCTAAAAAAGTTTTGAAAATAATTAACTGTGAAATTATTTGTGTACGTTCTGTATAATAGTATAAGTGTTTTAACTTTCAGACTTATCAATCACTGCTTTATTACAAAATTTACAGTCCCTTATGTGAATATAATCACTGTTTCTTTAAGCAATTTCATATAATAACAAAGATAAAGTGCTCTAGTTTTTGTAAAAATTAAATATCTCTTATCCTGAAGGTCATTTCAAAAAGGAATAACATAACAACACATCAAAATTGAAAAACTGAAAATTTGTTCATAAACTTTTGGTACAGAATGGATCGCGTTTATGTTATTTTTTTTTTGTAAATTTATACCCATTTTTCCCCCTATTTTAGTAATAATAATTTCTTTTCCTATTCTTAATTTTAGCATATTTTTCTTAAAATGTACTAAACAAATCTAAAACCAACAAAAAAAAATCCCCATATCTCTACTTTTTTAAAAAAAAAGTTGTCGCAAGTAGTTGGATACCTTAAGGGGCTTGCTAAAAATAGCGTACCTAGTGTGTGTGAAGCAACTGTTGAACACGTTCGGCAATTTTTTCAACGGAGTCTTACTAAATCAACGTGTGAAGCATCACGCGAACTTTAAGAGGTAAGAATTCCTCATAAAAGGCTTAGATTGCATGCTTATAAAAGGCAAGATATGTTAAAAAACACTTGGTGGGATTTGGAATACCACTTAGCCATTTTCTGAGCTGCAAAAGGGGCACACGTTGAAATATTACAGAGGTAAATGGTACAAAAAATTCATATATAAATACTTACTATACATCCAAACAAAAATATATCTAATTTTAGTAGTTTGAACCAAATAAGCATTTAAAATCAGGGCAAGACTTTTGATTCACCCTATATAACGCGTATCCATAAATTTCGATCTTATTTCTTGAATTAAAAGTGCAGGTTATACACAGGAATATACGGTACTAATAAAAAGGATGGTGAAATTTTAGAATAATGCTGATCCTATCAAGCTTATTCGCTTGATCTAAAAAACTTTCGAAACAGTAAATTGAAAAGATAGAGACCTTTAAAACATAATAAACTATATTTTTTAGTTCTACATTTACTAAGAATAATTACAAATATAAGGTATCAGACTACTTGCGACAACATTTTATTTAAAACAATGGAGATATGGGGAATTTTTGTGGTTTTTAGATATGTTTAGTACATTCTAATAAAAATATGCTAAAATTAAGAATAGAAAAAGAAATTATTATTACTAAAATGGTAAAAAATGGGTAAAAATTGACGAAAAATAACATAAACGCGGCCCATTCTGTAAGTAAAGTGTACGACCAGATTTTAAATTTTTCCATTTTGATGTGTTTCTGTGTTATTCATTTTTGAAATGACCTTCAGGATAAGAGATATATTTTAATTTTTACGAAAAGTAGAGCACTTTGTCTTAGTTATTATATGAAATTTCTTAAGAAAAACAGTGATTATATTCCCATAAGGGACCGTAAATTTTGTAATAAAACAGTGATTAATAATTATGAAGGTCAGTACACTTTTACTATTGTACAGAATACACACAAAAGATTTTAGTTAATTATTTTCAAAACTTTTTGAACAATCGCTGGCTCCATTCGAGCATTTAAAAAAAACACATTTCGAGTAAAACACGTTTTAAAGTATGACATCTCGCTTAAATTAATGACATCTGCTTTTACTAAAATACTTGAAGTTTTTTGTTGTAGTGAACGGAAAATAATGAACTTGGTATTTTTATAAAGTTAGTAATATGAATTATAAAATAAAATCATTAAAAAAAATTTGTCAATTTTTGGCTAAATCCACAATTTTAGGGTAGTCGAATACCTTAAATGCATTAAAATGACTCGTGAGAAAATATGTCGATGACACCTGTGAAATGCATATTCGAATTTGGCAGGTAATTAAACACAAAAAAAAAGATGAACTAACTCACGATTGCTCCAATGCAGTGTATAGCAACAGGGTACTGTCTGCATTCCAGGAAATCTTCGACCGTGAAAAGTATCCCCGACCTTAGCCATGACAAGGCAGCGAGTAAAAAAACACAGCCTTTAAAATTGAACAAACACGTTGTTCTTCTCTCACGCACTCTTTTCCAAATATTTCTGATTTGGAAACAATGGAACAACAAACAAGAATGGGATTCAAACACAAATGCATTAGGTTTTTGTTTTAAATTAAAAGGATTGTTTGCGTACTTTCCTGTTTTATTAATCTCACTGTTCTTTTGCGGAATTAACGACATTATACTGTGTTTAAAAAACACGGCTTCCGGGGGCAGTGAGAATTCCGGGTAACCTCGATTTGCTTGGGTCCTACAAACACGGAAGGTTTCGAGTCTGAAATGGGGAAAAACATGTTTTGCAGTCTGAGAGGTGCAATAAAAGCAAATATTTATTATTTTAGGATCATGATTGATTGGAGCTAGAAATATGGAATGCTAAAAATGGTTCGCTTATTAACCCCGGGTAGGAGCTGAAAATATTTGGTTCATGCTTGAAAAGTTGGAATTTAACCTAAGAAATATGTTCTAATTTATTTACTGAGGTCAATATCAATAAGCGAATATTGACTCTAAAAGAAGCAATGATTATATTATAACTGAAGAAGTAATTTGAGAGATATTGAAATATTGTTTTTTCTTCTTCCATTTATAAACAGCGAAAAACACTTACTAAAAACTTCCGTAAGTGTGTAATTTATCAATTAAGAGATAACTGATCAGCTTACTGTTTCTACATTGACGAATCATTTTAGGCTACTGAAATAATAGTATATTCTACGAGTAAAGGGCCAAGTAAATTATAGTAGGGAATATATAAATTTGTATAAAAAAAGACTTAGAGAGAACTTTATATTAGACTTAGAGAAATAGTCTAATACAGAGGTGGCGAACTTTTATGGATCAATGAGCCATTTTTTCGAAATAAATATTTAATGCGGTGTAGACGTGCCGTCAAATAATTTTGACTTGTGGTTATTGGAAAAATAATAAAACTAAATAGTAACAACTCAAAACTCTTTACAGACATTTTGCACTTTATAATAGTAAATGTTTTAGTTATATATATATATAAATATATATAATCAAAATTTCTCTACAAGAGGGAGATGAATTAACATAATTAAAACTGAAAAGAATTGTAATTGCAAGATAACTAGACAACATAATTTAAAAGGAGATATGAAAAATTAAAATAACAGAGTTAAATATAAAAATACAAAAGAATGGATGCCACAGTATTATCAACATTGCTGACTTAGGACGCTTATATACAAAAAAATATTTTTCTTAAGAAAATTTCTCTTTATAAAAGTCGGATTGAACATGTTTTTTGGCCAACCAACCTTCCCTCTTTCTGTTAATAATACCTAGCAATAATCTATTGGAAATAATGGATAGGAAATCTAAATCCATTATGAGAAAAAGGTAACTTACCCCTAAAAATATTTCATACAGAAATGCAGAGCCCGCGCTAAATCTGAGTACAGTAAACAAGTTATTGCCAGATTCTGGACCCAAATACAATATATATATATATATATACGTGTAATTAAAATTAACTAACATTAGTGTGATTTTTGTTGTAGCAGTTTAGATGAAAATGACTTATATTATAGGATTATAAGATGTTACTTTTAGCGGAATGCATGCTGAATTGGAGTCATCTGCCAAACGTTTCCTAAGCGAGTCTTGATTGTTATTCATCTCTGAAAATAAGGACCCACAGGCGTAAGCAGATGAAAATATGGTTAAAATAACATAGGAAAAAGGATCTTCAGCTTCTTCAAATAGTTAAATGTGTCTGGAATCAAATTCTATTTTTCCAAAATTTCATTACTAGCATTTTTACTTACATTGCTTATTAATAATTCCGTTTCAATTAATTCCAACTTTTTATATTTTTTCAACAAGTTTTTGAATCCATATTGAACTAGACTGGAAAGCAATCAGTTGCATTTCAAGTTCTTCAATTTCCAACCAATCGAATAGAGACAAGTTCAGATCATTAGATAAAGTCACATCAGGGTACATAAGATACTTGAAAGCTTCTGATAATTCTTTGAACTGAGAAAGTCTCGCTGTAAACTGCGACCGATCACTAGCGTTTGTTCATAATACTTTATAATGAACTTTGTTGTTTTAAATTAAAATACAAACCGTTTTGATCAGTGGCGTGCCGAAAATATTGTACCGCGTGCCATCAAGGACCCACGTGCCATGTTTCGCCCTCCCTGATTTAAGAGAAATATGCATTTTATTCGTGTATTTATATGAAGATATTTTCTAAAATAATTTACTAATACTACTTTCTTCTAATTTAAAGTGTGTCTATGCGAATTTTAAATTAAAAGTATTACAATACATACCTATACAGGAAAACTTTTCCGAGGTGGCTTAATTTAATAAAGCTACAAAAAAATATTTTTCACTTCAATTGTTTTTGTGAGATGGAAAAGCAACGGGTGTTTAATAATTTAAATAACAATAAAATGTGTCAAGTAATTTTGCTTTTGATAATAGAGATTTATTTATTTATTTTGTAAAATTTCATGATAAAAATTGTAGAGAATAACACATTTTTATTACTTTTCAATATTTAAGTATTTTTTTAAAAACTTCAAAATGTAAATTAATTTTTAGGCAAAAGATCTAATTACGATTCCAATTGCAGGGTGAGTTAATTCTTTCATTTTTTTCTTATATTTATTACTTTTCTCTAAAAACAATTTAAATACAACAAATTAATATATCATTTGAAATTTCATTTACTTCTTTTTTTATTAATTAAACTTAAAACAATTTGAAGGAAATATTTGTTTTGTTATGCATTATAATTATCTATAAAATTCAATAATAATAATATAATACTTTATATAATTGAAAATGGTAGTATTTATTTAGTAGTGCAACAGTACTTGCAATACCTCTAGCTGACTTAGAGAGAGATTCTCAGTCTAATCCTAAGGCTAGCTGTAGCTAGGCTGTTTAGATATAGTCATATAATGCCATACCAATTATTTTTGTACATTTTTCTGTATTGTGTAATACCTGTAAATAAATACTAATGCATCTAGCTAACGTTGTCTTCACTATAACAATAGTCATTGTTCTCTTTCATATAGTTGAATTTTACAAACTATTAAACAGCTTTAGATTTAATGTGATGAATATTAAATATAGGCTTATATTTAGTCTTTATTTAAAATATCTAATAGTTATGTTTATAAAATTAAAATATTGTGATTAAAAAACAGGGTAATTTTCAAATTACTCTTATCTAAAGGCATTTCGAAAACAATTCCTAGTTTTCAAAGGACTTTCTTACATAAATTCCATAAAGGTAAAATTGTCTTTGAGCTTTTTATATTGTGTTTAGGAAAGTCAGGGATTTTATATAACAAAGAATTCTATACTGCGAATTTCTATATACCCGTGTTAACTCCTAATACCTTTTCTCTCAATGAAAATTTTAATTAAACCTTTTCCATCAAATGAAACATATAGAAAAATTTACTTTTTTTCACAGAAAGTAATATTAACCAATCGGAGAAAAGATTTATTGCAAACTGAAATTAATATACTTACACAAATACTGCAATCGACAATTCGTTTCGTAGAAATAATTAACACTGCGACGAATGTATTATTATTTTAATGAAAACTCGAACTTTTTTCTCTATTAACTCAATAACTGGTCTGTATAAATTATCATATTCAAATGAGAGAAGCATTTCTGTGGATGAAATATCTGTTTTCCTATTTCATAATTATTTCTCTCAATATGCGTTTCACATTTGCATAGCTGTATCGCTTTCCGCCCAACTCTTAGATAAAGCTATTCCCATATGTTTCTCTCTCCTTGGAATCATAAAGCAAAATTTCTTTATTCATGAGCCAAAATATCGATTGGGATTCTCTCTCTTTCCAAATGGAGATATCTAAACTCGGAAATTATACTTCTCCGATCTCAGAGGAAGTTTCAATTTCGTCATTGAAATCAGTATTGATTAAGAAACACTATCCGGAAGTTTGAAATGTAATTGCATAATAAGAAAGTAATCTGAAGACTTAATACTTTTGCTTGGGGTTGGAGATTGACTGAAAGTTTATTATTGATCTTTGGGAGTTTTGAGTTATTTCCTTGGTTCTGTGTTCACTAATTGTTGTGAGGAATTTCCTATACAATGGATATTACTTTTTAAAAAACAATTCAGTTTCAAGACTTCGTTATAATTTAAAATTATTTTGAATTTATAATAGATTAAGGATTTTATGTGTTTGAATCAATTCTGCTAAAACGAATTCCAGTTTATCATTGAAATCTGTATTAAAATGCACTAGGTAGGAGTTTTAAACATAATTAGGAACTTTCTCATAATAAGATAGTAATCTAAATATCTACTAGTTTTGCATAAAGATTGAGTTAGAATTGTATTTATCTTACGATTTTTTCATTTTTTTTCTCGTTTGAAATCTTTTTGTAAATTATGGTGAGGAATTTTCCAAAATATATTACAATATTGTAGGCATTTTAAAATTTAAAAAAATAATCGTAATTTCAAATAATTTGAGATCAGTAGAACATCTTTTATCCGAACTAATCGATGTTTTAAGTAATCTTAAAATATTCGACGGCTTTCGGAACCGTTATTTTCAGAGAGCGCTTAAATAAGTATTTTTTTAACATTTAGGGCCACCTGAATTAGTATACATAATTAAAAATGCTTGAAAAATACAATGGCAATAACAATAAAAACTATTTAAATGCAAATTTTTTGCCAAAAAAAGGATAGGATATATTATCAAAACATTCTATTTTTCAAACAAATTCAAAATAATATTTTGTCTATATTTAGCAAACACTTCTGTATCGAGCTTGAACTATGATTTTTGCAATGCATAATTTAGAAGTGGATTATTCATGTTTTAATACACTTAAGTATAGGAATTTCAACTCAACCCCTAGTTATTTTTTCGATTGATAGTAACTCTAAAAATAATGTGAAGTTGTCAAAAACCCAAGTTCAGCCTCTGAAGAGTAGTGTTGCCGTATATGAACAAAATATTATAATGGTAGCATTTCCCAACAAAGTAGAATGTGTTTTGAAAATATTTCATTATTTTTTACCAAAAAATTGCATTTGAATAACTTTTTATTAGAATAATATTCCTAAAACAGTTTTATGTGTGTATTGGGATTCAAATGACATTAAATATAATTTTTTTGTTGAAAACTCATGATTCCGAACTTAATTGAATACCTTAAGTAAGGTATTCAACCAAGTCTGCTAAGGTACAGTTTAAGCAAAATTGTCTATAAAGTACACACTTAAACTCTCTGAACAGCAAAAAGAACATGCATTTTGAAATAAATACGAAACAAATAATTGCACAAGAGAATTCACATCAATGAATAGCATGATATACATTAGTTTAAATGATGATTTTGCGTTTGTTAATCATTATATTTTTTGTAAAAGTTGTACGAATTAAGTGGTGTCCAGATTAGTGAGTTTATTATATTTAGAATTAATAAATATACGAATAATTTTAAAATAAATATTTAACTAATTAACTAAAAATGAAAAATATTTAAGTAGAAAAGCCTTTTAAAAATACTATTACATTAAAGTACATTTTGGATTCCGTTCAAAGCTGAAAAAATATCGTTGATGCAGATTCCGACGATGAAAATGAAATGAATAATGCAGCTCCTGTTCTCACATCATCCGAAAGGAGGAACATCATGAAAAGTATGCGCAGTTATTCAGAAGCACATTCCAATTGTGAAATGAATAACAATATGGACGATATCGAACAATTTTTTTGACAATTTGATGCTAAAAAACAAGGCAAAGAAAAATTATTAATTCAGATTATTTTCCAAAAATTCAAATAAATGTTTGTTTTTTTAAAAAATTTGAAAATTGTGTATTTAATTTCTTTAAGCTCTTGGTTTTTATTAAATGTATAAATTTATACATATCTATGTAAATAAAAGAAACTCTAATATACTTGTTGATGTAGGTATTTTTTTGCAATATCCTTTAAGACGAAATTCTTTTAACATGAAAAAATATTTCATTCCCTTCAGTTACGTGTTAAGTAATTTTCACTGCACTTACTGTCTTGCTGTTTTTTTTTTTTTTTTACTATTTTTCTTTAAGTTAGATTTATAGTAATTTATTATAATATTATTGATTATGTATACAAATTATGCATTTTTAAAGCATATTTTTACAAGGCCTTCAATCATCCTTTGAATGTGGCATTACGTTTGCATGTTATATGTCTTGAATTATTATTTCCTAACTTGTAACAAAGCAACACTAGAAATGCTGTTGGTTTCCCGAAACGTCCTAAGACGTCTCTCCAACATTTTGGATAATCAAAAGTCAACTTATTTATTACCCGTTACGAGTGCTTAAAAGGTTGAGATCACTTTTGCATTAGAAATACTGCGCTTATTCAGAGAAAGGTAGAGAATGTTAGAGATTCCGAAGCAATTTTCGTAAAATGTAAATCCCGTTTTTGAAATATTTATGGAGAATTATATGAAAATATTTTCATATAATACTTACAAAATTTACATACATATTACATGTTTGTTTTAATATTTTGACGTAGGTCAGATAATTTCCGCTTTGAGCAAAGATGCATAAGTTATATTTGTGAAAAGATTTTACTCGCATATTATGAAAATGTAAGTCGTACTCAAGAAAGGAAAATGTTTCCATGTATGTTATTTTGTATTCATCAAAGAGTGTTTCACAAACCATGTTACTGTTTATTTTAATGCTATTATTTCAATCATAAAATAAGCGGAATTTTTAAGAATTTAAAGTTCAATTATAGACGTGTTTTTACAAAAGAATTGCTGAAACTCCTGATGCAATTGATAATTGACCTAAAGATAATCAACAATGATGCTTTTTATGTTAACATTAAATTGTATTTTCATAGTTTAAAAAAAATCATTTTCCCTTTTTTGGGGGTAGTGAGTGAGATATGAAGTTACATTTGAATTATCATCCATTTGTTTCAGAAAGAGCACATTTTTGTTATTCAAATTCCTTCTCCAGGATGATTTCTTGAAAAAATAAAATGTTCTGTGCAGTACATTTGAATGATTATCGAAGTTCTTGTTCGCTGAAAATTAGAATACTAAACACAGGTATCTTATGTAACAATAATACTGTTTTTTAACTAAGCTCTTAAATTGCCATTAGAATATTTCTATTTTTCGCTTAAGACTTCCGATAAAAAAAAACCGTTTCTGTTACTTTATGCATTATTCATTTTTATCTGATCCATCAACTTTACAACACGTGAACAGTTAAATTTACATTACTTCTTACAAACAACAAGAAACTCAAAGATCAAAAGTATCCTTAATAATACTAGAACGTAAAACTAAGTTCACATTCAGCTCCAGAATTTTCCTGAATATTTAATTAATATGATTTTTCGCAAGAAAAGTAAATAGAAGACATTTAATTATATTTATAATTAATTAAATTTGTAATCAAGCAGATCTTTAAAAATTTCAAAACTTTTACACCTTCAAAATTTTATTTTGAAGAACTTCTGTTGTGAATAGCTATAGCTCATATGGAATCTATGTGGAGTCTATATGGAACCTTCAGAAATGCAAAAAATTTATAGCTCCAAATTTTTACTCTGAAGAATTTCTGTTGTGAATAGCTATAGCTCATATGGAATCTCTACAAACTTTGAAGAACGAGGAAACATAGTAAAATACTTCAAGATAGATTCATTCTGTTTTTCAAGAGCAATTTTTTGACTTGGAACTATTTATAAAGAATAGGAAATAGTTCAAAGAATAGTTACAGTGTTTCTTAAGATTGTTCTTCTGTCTGCTATTTCGGAACGTAATGGGAATCTACGATCGGACAGTTGCGATTTGAGTTTTTACTTGCCATTGGAATTTGTTTTGGAATGTTTTTATTCGCAAGCTAAATCTGAAATATTTTCTACTTTACAAACGTTCAAGTATAGATCAAATCATCATAAACTGCGACGGATTTTTTTTAGTATGATGCAAAGAACATCTATAGTAAAGCTTACAAGGTATAATATTTTCTAAAATTTTTCGATCAAGAATTGATATGTAATACATCATACAAAATAAATATTATTTACGTATTATACCACTGAATAATTTCGCCAAACAAAAAGACATCGCCAATTCAAATAAAATGTCGCCAAATTTAGTCATCGTTATTATAACAGTTCTTTGATCTTCCGCTGGAAAGGTTTGCACTATTGGCTGTCTAGTGAGGCATTTGGTGACGTCTTTTGATTTGAAGAAATGATCAACAGAATACTACTAAGTACCAAATAAATCAAAATTTAATCATGAACTCTAACTTTACTCAACTTTGTGAATGATTTCATGCCTTTGAACTATCCAAGTGAGATGGTACATTGCAAAAGATGATACAACATATCTTCTCGCTCGTAGGCTTTACAAATTATCATATTGCAAACACAATTTAAAATAAAGTCTTATTTCTATATAAGATTATTAAGAACTTATAAAGATATATTTTCATTTTTATTAAAACATTATTATTCCAAGACTAAGATATGATGTATCAAAGATTACATTTTCTCTAAATTTACTAAATTTAGCAGTGATTTGTATGTTTCTTATCAATCATAGTTCAGTTGCTTGAGAATATGAAATTTTATATAAGTATATATTACATATAATTCATAGACAAATTTATAGCGAAAATATGCGAATTTTATGTATCATATATTTCCAAATTTAAGCCAAAAGGGTATTTTTCTTTAAAAATTCACCAATTGAAAAAGAAAATTCAATTAATTTTTAATTATGTGTAACATTTAGGAAAAAATTTTGCCAATATAAACGAGTAGAATATTTTCCAATCAAATTTCTGCTTTATTGCTGTTAATTCTGTCTGAAGCGAAAATACTTTTTCCATTCATTTATCTTCTACACTATATGTATTAGTCTAACTTTTGGGGCTATTTGTTTTGTGAGAAAAATCAGTGGGAAAAGAAATTCATACTCGGTAAATGGTCACTGATCTATGTTTCATGTCCAGGAGAAAAATTCGTCCCATGTTGAAGATATGCATTCAGACATCCCAACGTGTGACTGTGAATTTTACGAACTGTTAAAATATTCGCATTTAGACACCGATTTCGAAGACTTTACTTGACTTTCTTTCCTTGTAGAATAAATGGCATTTAAAGATTTAAATAGTTTAAAAAATTAAAATCAACTAATAGGAAATGCGCGTGTGTTTCTTTAAAAAAATTTCTTAAATTACTTTTTTTTTCGAAATAAGAGGACTTGTATGTAAGACCAACTTTTAAAAAGTTCCAAAAATTCTCAGCTTATGCATGGAAATATATGGTACGTATTCTTTTTACTATTTGTACCTTTTCGATAAAAAACAGCGATAATTTCATTTACCAAGAATTCCATATCAATAATATTGTTATTTTAGCTCTCTTATTGCTTTCTAAATGCCTTCTTTGACCAATAACGAAATAGATTTCAAACAAAATGTATTTATAACCGCGATAAATTTTTTTTATAATTCGCATTCGATTAAAGTAAAACTTAAACAAAAATTAAGTAGTTTTTAGCAATCCATTGAGGTTTTAAGATATAGTGAATTTAAAAAAGTTTAAACGCGATCAAATTATTAAAAAATTCATAACAATTTTCAGGATGCCATATTAATCAATCTCGAAAACTGTTTCTTCCTAATTTGTCAACCTTTTTTCGCATATTTTTGAGTCAAACGATTCTTTTCTCTTAAGGCATCTGTAACTAGGTTCGGAGACCAATTTTTTAAAAATTTGATTTTCAGAAGAAATTTACTGTTTTAAAGAACATAAATAGGTTTACAGACACATAATTATTAAATAAATAACATGCATCTTTTTTTGTGAAAAAAGTATTATACTTATATAAACTTTTAGCAAAATTTTCAATGTTAAAAAACAACAACATAAATAAATATGCGTTGTACATAATATAATTTTAATTACATTGATACACTTCTTGATTCATATGAAGCGTCGGAAATATCAGGATAGAGAGTAGAGAGAGAGAGAGAAAATATTTTTAGAAATAAATATTTGATAAGCATTTAAATTTAGAATTAATGATTTTTCATCACAATTACTTTGTGGTTTAAGTTAAAAATGGCTGGAAAATATGATAATATACAACTATTTTAAAACCTGTGGTTTGTTACACTCTAAATGGCTTTTATTGCAAAAGTTTTTCGAATTTAAGTGAATATTATTGGATTGTTTTAGAGTTATCCCATTTTTTGTTCTCAAATTATCGTGACAATTCCATCTTCAAAAAACACATTTCAAAAATATTTTTATAAGTTTGTTAAAATAAATATTAGAATGAACAACTTAAGATTCTTCAGTTTTATATGCCATTCCTTCTTCTTCCACAATACTTATATATTTTTTTTCTACTGGCCCTCCCAACAACTAAAAAACACCATTTCAACTTAGTCGAATACCTTAAGGGTTTTTAATAAAACATTCGGCTTTGCAAAAACTAATTGCTGATATCACCAGTACAGTAATTGTACAACAGAAACAGAAACGTAGAGGGGCTTTCATACATATTTAGAGCAAAAATAAATACATTCAATTGTTTGACATACGAAAAAAATTAGAATGTGAACTGTAATTTAATAGCTTGATCGTAAAAATTTGATTTTCCTCGGTGACTATAACTTTCTATGAAAAACTTAGCATATAACTTTTTTTTTCAATTACATCAACATAATATACTTGACTCTGTCTCGTTAAAAAGTACTTTCATCTTGGATTTATTTTGTTTTTATAACATCTCTTTTTTATATTGGATCCTTATGCCCTAATAGAATAGCATATTATTTTTTGAGTATTTCGAATCTGTGAACTCGAAGTAAAATCAAAACGTAAGTGCAACTCGTTAGGTAATCTGTCCTTATACAAAATTGTATGAAAGAATACTTCATTGATAGGTAAACAATACAAGTAACGACTGTCCTGACATAAAAGAGCTTTCATATTTTAATATGCTGAAACGAAAGAAATATAAAATTTTCGACTAAATAGATTTGGTTAACATAAAAGTCTTGTTTTTAAATTTCAGGAAATTTTCAGTGATGGTAATGGCTTAAGTTCTTTTCCTTAAAGTTTTACAAGAATATTTCCTTGAATCATTCATCCATGTTTTAATTATAGATGATTTCTTTCTTCAGAATTTTTTTTTCATGTATACATTTTGTAGTTTTTTCATCTTAAAATTGTTTATGAATTTTCTATTGTTTAAAGGAAATCACACTTAGTCCAGCGTTTGAATAAGAAAAATTGGATTAATTTTATTGTTTTTCATTTACCAAAGTAAGAAAGTAATAATTTCCCTTAAATACTCAATTGAAATAAATTGAGTACAAATGAATTAAACAAAATACCACATATTAGAAAAACTGAAATCCTCCGTTACTCACACAAATGAATTTATACCCTAGTTTTGTATTTAAGCAACGTATTAAAAGTTTCAAACAAGATACATATATACCAACTGCAGAAGTTCGTGTCATAAAAATTGATAAATTGTGCAGTTATATATTTCATTAAGTGATATGGCCTTTTAGTATTCATTTATTTATATGTGAATATTTATTATTTCATATAAACTGATTTTCTTTTAAAAACTATACGTTTTTTTAGATTAGTTAAAATAAATTAACTTTAGATGCAATGTATATGATATATACATTTAGAATCACAAAACATTGACAATGTATTGCAACTCAAATAAATCTCATAGATATTTTCTCAATATTTCATAACTGTATGTCAAATTTAACAGATTATTTAAAAATTTCATTATCTATGCTTCAACAAAAAATTCATTTACAATTAATTTATTCATTAGTAGATTTTTTTAAGCACCCCTCTACTGCCAAGTCAATAAATACATTGAAATACATGTAAATACAACTGACTAATAATAACAAATTGTGACTTGAAACAAATAACACCAACATTGTCTTACATCTTACAAAACCCCTTGAAGAGTGGCATAAAAGATAATTGATTAATACGAATGACTACTTGTTATTTTTAAACATAAGAACGTTCAATTTCTTTATTTGATTCCTCGATTAATTTGCGTCCTTATTTGTATTTTAGTATTCGAAAAGAATGTAGTTACAACTTAATTAAAAATGATACCCTTGAGAAGAAAATGTCTTGTTAACCAAAAATAATAATGTACTACAAGATATTATCTGCTTTTTTATTATGTTTGCTATAAATACAAAATGAATAATACAATAAAAATAAATATCTGGAGGTGATATCTTTTTATGTGCCTTTAATTAATCCTTCTAGGTGATGGGGTTTTAATACAAAAACGTTAATGATATCAGTATAGCAAACTAGACCGCGGAGAAAATTCTGCTTTTGACCATATGGGATTTAATTATGAATTATTTATTGTGGTGTGTTTTTCCGGGATGACTTTTTTGAGCAACGGATAGAAGATGTATTGTAATAAAGGCTTCGTTCGATTTTTGCTGTGATCCATTACTCAGTAGTAGTTTTTCTTTCATGGAAAAATGGCTCAAGAACATTATTGAGTTTTCCCAAATACTATATTTTTTATTTCTAAAATAGTAATTCCGAAAAAAATATTGATACGTAGACCAGAATTCGTAGAATTTATGCAATCACTTTGAAAGAGCAAAACAGTTCCTTATGAACGATGAAATTTACTGTAAATAAACAATCATTAAATACAGGATATAACACTAAAATTCGCAAAGTAAATACCAGAAGATATTTTCCCACCTCCTACAACTCTCAGGCACAACTATCAGTGTCTAAAAATGAAAATACGTAATGATAAAGATTATTCGTAAATAATCACTGGATCTTAGAAACTGAAGTCTTCAACAGCTGAAATAATACTGACTCAGCATCGGCGAGAGGCTGCTATTAATAGCGTGTGGGGCTATCTTCCAGCATTTTCTCGAAAGATCCGCGAATGTCATAGATCGTGACGTTAATAGATTTCTCCAGTAATTTCCGGAAGCACCCATATGGTCGTAAAATCGCCAAAAATGATCCCAACTTGGCTCAATCGTCAACATCTCACCAAGTTTCCATATAATCATCAATATATTGTAAGGAACGGCTTCGCTTGCGAAAATTATAATTTTATTATAAAATAAATACAACAGAAGGTGTTATTAATGTATATTAAACATCCAGATATAAATTATATACACTGTTTTAAGCATTAATTACACCAAATTCGTAACAGTATCTTTAACAATAACTATTAGTATTGATTTTAATTCTTCCTAAAAGAATATAGCAGTGGTAGCTTAATGGCTATGGTTACGAACTCGTGGCTGGCTAGGTCGTGGGTTCGTCCTGGTGCTACTGAAGATCCGCCATGTAGCGGGGCTGATGCAGTCGAGGCTCAAAGTCCTCCAGTTGGGGTGATATAATCGTTTGGAGAGGGTAGGGGCCAATTCACGTCATCATTGGACTATGATTTAAAATTGCGAGGTCTGGCGCCAATAGCCGTCGTGTTGCTCTTTAGTGCGATGTTAATACGTATTACTCTCTCTCTCTTAAGAGGATTATGAATGGTCTGAATCTCGGAATCGCAGATCGTAGTTTGATACTAAGTCCGCTAATAAAGGAAAGAACTCCTATTTAATTTCGAAAAGCTATTATATTGTGAAATTTTAATTATAAGAGGAAATTCGAAAAGAACATCTTAAACATACAGAAAGTCACAAATATTTCTCAGAAAATATGCAATATTCCTTAACACTTTACATATTTCTCGGTTATCCTTAGAATTATTAGAGAAATGCTATGGAATATCACTGGATGATCACTGGAGTCTGAAATCTGCTTCGCCGATTTGACTTTGAATGGTTATGAGATCCCAATTTGCTTCGTTAGCTCTTGGCGACATTTATAACATTTTAGCAAGGTGTATTCATTGGTATTTAATTTTGGTTGTTCAAGAGGGCTCTGAAGCTTAAGTAATATTTAGAAACCTTAAGGGGACATGGCATGATTTGAACGAAAATCTTTGATTTAATGGTTTTTGCAATTTTTTTTGCTTATAACAAATGTATATGGATTAAGTAAAACAGATTTTGTTCTGAAGATACTAAAAAATGCTAAGCATTTCATTTTTTTTTAAAAAAAATTTAATTTATGAAGGGATTCTAATTGCTACTACTCCTTCAATAATTGAGGTACATATATGAAATTTGATTTACAAATACGTCAAACTATGCATTAGAAAAGTTGGTAGGGGTTTACAGCTAACATAAATGATATACGTAAAATATAGTTTTTTTTCTGAATGCTTATTGAAAATTCCTTGAAAAATGTGTAAATTCTAAATCCAGCTATTTTTTAAAAAGTAAGTACTGCTTTGATTCAAAAATGCGCAACAACTTTTGTTACATGTACTATTAATAATAGATGAAAAAATTCAAAGCATTAGGTGCAACAGTAAAAAAAATGCCTTAGCATTTTAAATGAAGATAAATGAGTTTTTTTTCTTTCTGAGATAAATCCACTTAAAGTTTTTACTTGTCATTGGAATGTGAATGAAAACGAACCTAAAAGTTATCATAACTCAGAATTTTTTTACTTAGAGCTTTCAAATATTGTGAGATTATAGAAAATTACATTAAAAATAATTAATTTAAAAAAAAATTATTTGAATTTTTGACCGATTTTTGTCAATTGAATCTTATTGTTTCTCTTGAAATGAATAATATTATAATAGTGAAATAAAGAATAATTAATTTTACCATTAAAATATACACGTTATTTATCTTGCTTGGCATATTTTCAAGTAAATTCTTAAATTTGGGAAGAAACTTATTTTATTTTATGGAGTATAAATACAATTTAAAAACAATCAACGTAAGAGAAATTGCTATAATGGAAATGAAAACTTACTTTATATAATCTAGTGTTTCCATTTAACACTGAAACTTTCCTGGAATAAAAATAATAAGATATCCGACTACTTACGACAACTTTTTTTTAAAAATATGGAGATAAGAGGATTTTTTTAGTTGTTTTTAGATTTGTTTAGTACGTTTTAAGAAAAATGTGCTAAAGTTAAGAAGAGAAAAAGAAATTATTCTTAATAAAACGGGAAAAAATTGGTCAGAACTTACAAAAAATAACATAAACGTGGCCCATTCTGTACCAAAAGTTTATGAACAAATTTTCAATTTTCCAATTCTGATGTATTGCTAGGTTGTTCCGTTTTCAAATGACTCTCAGGATAAGAGATATTTTAATTTTTAGAACAACTAGAGCACTTTATCTCAGTTATTGTATGAAATTGCTTTAAAAAACAGTGATCATATTCACATAAGGGAGTGTAAATTTTGTAATTAAACAATGATTGATAAATCTGAAATTATAAACACTTCTACTATCATACAGAACCGACACAAAAAATTGCAGTTAACTATTTTCAAAACTTTTTGAGCAATCGCTGTTCCCGTTTAAGCATTTTTAAAAAAACACATTTCGAGTAAAACACGTTTTAAAGTATGACATTTTGCTTAAAGTATAATGGCATCTACTTTTACTAAAACCCTTGTATTTTTTTTTCTAGAGTACGGAAAATAATAAACTTGTTATTTTTATAAAGCTCATAAGATGGCCTATAAAGTAAAATCATAAAAACATTTGTCAGTTTTGTGTAAAATTCACAATTTTAGGGTAATTGGATACTTTAATAAGTTCTTAGTTTTGAAAAAAAAAATCAGCGCTTAAATCATAATCATTTGTTTCTTTAATGGTGTGTAGAAATAGTATCATTATTTAAAATTAAGGTTTGATTAAGAATTCTTCTCTTGCTATATATACCTTTGTAAATGTATATATATATGTATCATGTTTAAACTTTTTTAAACTTACCGTATAGGAGGGGAAGAGGGGGTTGACGCACGTTAAATCTATATGAGGTTCAAAATCCTCACATTAGAATTGCACTATGAAGTGTTATCCTCGTCATTTTCTTTGGTTAAAATTACTTGTAGTGCCAGTAATCCTCGTGTTGATTAGTTGTGTGATGCAAATTAATAATCAAAAATCTAAACGATTATTAATACATAACAATTAAATTAAAAATTATGAAGAGGAATAAGTAATATTCATAAAAAAACAGATTTTAAATCTTCTAACAGGAAAATGTAATTTCCTTTAGTTACATGACTTTAGTTTTAATGAATGAACATAGTGAAACAAATATAAAAAAAATAAAAAGCAATGCTAAGAAGTTTATAAAAAAAGAAGTCAAACATGTATGCTAGTGATTTCTCTACATTTTTTTTTGTTGTGGTACACTTTTAACAATTTCAAAATTTTGCGGCTAGTAACGATAAAATAAGTTTAAAAGAATTTTAATTAACTATAATACGCTATGTAAAATAGTTTAAGATAATAATTTTCAATGTTGAGTAATATGTACGACAAAGATAAAAAATGTTCATTCAGTAATTAATTACATATTAATTAAAAGAATACATTCAATCCGAAATTTGAGCTTGATGATTTTTGATAATTATATTTGGTCGAAAAAATGATAATATCCATCATTTAGTCCTCTATTTTTAAACTTCTCGATCTTTTCTTTTTTTTATATGTGTTAATGCTGAAAATCCGAATTCACACAAATAAGATATAGAAATGTGTAATGATATTTGGATGGTTTTTTTTACTATTAGAAAATAATCGCCTCCAATTTTAATCCAAAATGAATTAATTGACTCCTCCGAATGTTTTAAAATTAAATCTCAATTATTACAGAGCTAAATTACTTTTTCCTCTTCATTCAAAGTTTATTCGTATGCAGATGTATCCGTTATGACAAATGGATTACGAACTCAATCAATTTTTTTTTGTTTCCATCTATCCACGAAAGGATAAGTTAAACATACCACGAATAATCTTATTTTTAAAACGGCCGAATGATTCGTTTCAAATTTTTCCCCTCATGGTATAATTAATATTTAAAAAAAAATTGCCGGCACACAAAAGAGCCGTACACAGTAGTTGAGAATCATTGACGTATGCAATTATCTAAATAATTTGCATAAAATACCTTTTTTATGTTTTTACAGAAAATCAGCGGTCGTCGCTACATCAAATTCATTAATCAATGAAAGGCATTTTAAATATCTACACAATTTAAATATTCTTTTATAAATGAATCTTCACGTTCAAGGAAGACCAGTTAGAATCTTTAAAAATTGTAAGAACAATAAGTAGTATTGTTAAAACTGTTTTTATATATATAATGTATTTCGAAATGTAACTATATATTTACTGTAATAAAAATTTAAAAAAAATAAGTAATAACGAAATGTAAGTAAAGCATTGAAATGTGCTATTACTCTCCCTGTTGAACTTTACAATTTTTCTCTTAAGGATTTTTTTTAAAAATAAATACTAATGAAATATTTTGAGTCGTATAAAAGCAAAGAACAGGCAAAAGTATTTTGCAAAGAAAATAGCCTACAACGAGTTTGGTGTTGTTGTTAATATATCATAGAAAAAGACAATGTACTCACAGGCTAAAGATACTTAATTAAGAACTAAAATAATCTACAATATAACATTAAAATACATTGAATGACAATTCGAAATAAAATTCCCCTTCACATATTTAACTTTAAACAACTCAAATGACTAAATTTTTTTTATCAAAAGGGTTGCAACAATTGTAAGCTGTTATCTGATTCATTTTGTTTAAATGTATTCTTTAAACTTGCTTTCCCATTCACAATACACGGAGAATACAAAATACTTTTATAATCTCCGCTACTGTATGCAGAATGAATGTGAGTGAGAACAAAAAGGAATCTTTTTTTCCCATCGAAACACATCAAGATTCAACCATTCAGTTGGCATTGACCCCTAACGATATAAACCATGATAGAGTTTCCTTACGTGACCGTGAGAGGGCGCGTCGACCGAACCTGACGTCATCGTATCTATAAATACCCCCCAATACCTGTCTGGCATGTCAGAGGAGTGATAGAAGAAGAATACACAAGCGGGAAAGGAGAAGGAGAATAAAAGATAAGGAAGAGCATTGAATCTCTTCCGCGCGCGTTCTTGTTTCTAAGAAGATAAATCCGAGGACTTTTTTATTTTTGCTCCGGAAAAAAGCAGGGATTTTCCCCGTTTTTATTTTCCTCTTTCCAATGGAGTGCCGGGGACTTAGTGCTTGGCATCTCATTTTGTTCCTGTGGGCCACAACGGCAGCACGTGAGTTTTAGAATTTACTATTTCCGTTATTCTTTCTCTCTCTTTCTGTATTTCATGCGTGCGCGCGAATATAAGCTAAGTCAGGTATTGATTACCCGATTATTAAGATTGTATTTTTTAGTCAGTGGAAAATTTGAAATATGTAACAATCTCCATATTTTAATAACAGTCGAAACATTTTATACCACAATTTTATGTTCTTTCGCAAAGTTTTCGCTGCAATATTATTTTGAACAACAAGTGTCAAAAGGCGTTCGTAAATCGGAAGAATTCTTTCTTGTAAATAGGTATTTTTCTGTTATTTTTAGGAAATTAAAACCAATAAGGGGCTTGTTATATTTTTGAATATTTGTTAATTAATAAAATTTAGTTCTACTTATGGAATTTTAGTTACATTTATAAAATTCAAAACTGTATTTATATATAAATTGGATGTTGAGTAAGATTTCGCAAAATTTGTAATTTTTCTAATTTAGTAATTTGTGAATGAATTTTCTAAAATTCTTTTTATTAAGTTCGGTTTTTATATTTGAAATTTGGTCAAAGAATTATAAAAGAAGAAAGAGGAATATTTTTATCATTCGAAGTCATAAATTTAGAATATATCATCATGAAAATAGAAAGAGCAAATTTATCTATAATGTTAACATATATTTTGAGAATAATATATAGATTTGAAAGCTTACCCGGTTATAATCCTAAGTTATCCAAAAATTGTAAATTTTTTTATTAAATTACAGGGAAGTTAATACCTTTATAATATATTTATAAGTACATGAAAAATAAAAACATATTCGCTGCGTTTATTGTTGATAATTCACTTGTAATAAAACAAATATCCACGAGATAAATATAAATATGTCGTGTTTGAAACGTGAAATTTATAGCTGTTATTTCAATCCCATAAAATAATCAATCTATCAGAAATTTATTTCAAAATGCTGTAAACTTTACATACTTTAAAGCTTGTTCACTGAAAAGTAATAAATGTAAGATGACTTTATTTATTGATAATTAGAACAAAAAAAATAATATATTCGACGGAATTTCATAAAAATAGTGATCTAATGTGGCTTGCCATGAAATTTAATTGGTAGTAATAATGAATAAAAAATTTTAGAAGTAAATGTTGCTATAAAAATTATGCATTAATAAATGTTTTCTTAAGTGAAAAAGCTGAGTTTTGGCTTAGATACATTTCAGAATAGAGTACAGTTTGTATCAGAGGATTTGAAGAAATCTTATTAAATAAAAGGAAATGCAGCAAATTTATGAAAATTGTAATGAGTAATTTTTGAATCAGATAAAATCATATGTATTTTTTCCTTTCATTCTTTTCTCAAGAAATTTTATAACATGCTCTTGATATTGTCCTGCAAGCTCATTTAAGCTCATATAACATATAATTAAATAAAAATTTTAAGTGATTTGTTCTATATTTCTTTCAGTCAATAAATATAGTTCATAAACAAATATATTTTTTAAGAAAATAGAATGTAAAAAAAAGTATCCGTAAAGTATTATTCGTAAAAGTTCTTGAAATGAGTATTTTTAAAAGTAGTCTGAAAAAGTATTGGGATTTTTAAAAATAAACAAGAATTTGTTGACAAAAACAAATGAAACTGGTATGTTGCGAGAAACAACTGAAAATGTGTAGAATATGTACAAAAAAATTAACCGTTTTAACATGTCACACAAATTATTTTTTTTAATAATATTTTAATTAAATGTACTCAAAATTGATTAAATCGTCTCAAACTTATTTTGATCAAGTAGATGTGAAAAAGTCAATCAATCAATTAATTTTAATCAACTGGATTAGTCAAGCTTATTAAAAGCATTTTTGTCGAATTATGGTTTATATTTATAGAATAGTTATTTCCTGTTACATTAAAACAGACTCATATCAGTTTGTTGTGAATTAGACAATATTCCCGTAAAGTAAAAAAACAACAGCCACGTACTTTTAAATTGTTTGGAATTTATAATATATTTATTTATAAATTTAAAACTGAATATATATATATAAACTATATTATCATAATTATTTGATTTTTTGATTAGACTATGTTATTTTTTTACTGATGGAGGTAATGAGGAGTGGTGTATTACAATATTATTAAAATGGAAGTGAACAACACCTTTGTATACAGTACTACAAACAGAGCAAAGAATTTTTCTATTGATGTAAAAATTCCAATTCTGATTTTTGCTATACCTTTTTTTTAAAGCAAGAAATATTTTTCCAATGGGTCTGCGTTACCAAGAAATATTTAGAATTAAGGTTAAACTCTATAAATATATTTATTTTAAATTATTTTATTATAAGCTCCCAATTGTTATTCTTATTAAATAGTTCTTCAAGAGGAACAACAGTTTTTTTCTTATGTTGAAGGGAATCAGTTGTCAAGTTTAAGGAGGCATTTTTTTATATCAGTTTTAATTGGAAGTGTTAAATCATTATTTATTTCACAGTTTTATTGAAAAATTATATTAAAAGAAAAGTTAAATTTTATATTAAATATTTTTCCTTTGCAAATTAAAGTCAATTAAAAATTCCCAAAGTAGATTTATATTAATGTGTTTATTTTTGTTATAATTTCTTAAATTTGACCTTTCATTACACAGTTTGATTATGTGAGCCGTAGAATATAAATTAATATTATCTGTATTTTTTTTGCTGTCAGTGAAATAAAACAAATATAAGGATTAATAAACCCAAATAAATTATTTAGCTTCTTGTAACTAATCACAAAAAAATATACCTAATTTTTTGTAAGTGCATTTTCAAAGATTCTCGTTTTAAAAATATGATATTGTGTGCGAAAACATAGCTAAGTAATCATTTTACATTAAGATTCTTGACCGTTTCGTCCCATGGAATTCGTTATCAATAAGATAAAAATTACGAATCTTATTTTTGCGGATTTTTTTTATGTAGTATATAGATTCCTTCCCTGGGTTTTTATATATTATTAGAATACTGGAATAAAAAAAAACATACAAGTATGTATAAAATAAAATCAGTTATTTTACATTGCAAATAATGGATAGTAGAATATGTTGTTGTTGTCGTGTCCTTCCCGAAGTGAAGGACTGAAACTTGCCAGAGCCTGTGAGACAGGTTGGACTTCTTAACGATAGATGGCGACACCACCTATCTCCATTTACACAATTTAGGCATGGAACTGGAAGAGGGGATATTCTCCAGCCCCTGCACTCGTGATTTCTGCTGCGACCGCCCACAAGACTTTCAGGCCCACTGATTAACCGTACTCCGTGTGTACTAGGTGGTATTTGGTGGCATCGGGCATCGAACCCAGGCCCACCGGTCTGGAGCCCAATGCTCTAACCACTAGGCTATTCACGGCTTTAATGGAACATAAATTTGCAATATATATATATATATTGCTTCTTTTTCTGTATATAAAATATCAACACATGACTAACATTACATAAATATTATGATTCAGTAAATTTGATACTTAAATTTCTGGTGAAATGTGTTTCCTTGTACATTTCTTGTACAGATGTACAAGAAAATTGTTTGTGACGATGCTATTGTTTCTTTGTTAAGATTGTTAAATTACAATGGAATTTTCTTACTAATGAAAATCTAAACTATGTTACTTAAAACCATTCATTTATACTGTATTCATTTAAAGTGAAAGAAATATAAACTCCAATTAGTTGAAGATAAATATAATGGGTTTTTTCATTTTCCCATTTAAGCTCATGGTAATAATACTCACCTTGTAATATTTTCTTCAAGCTACCACGAACATGAGCATGGCTTAGAATCTGTAATGCAAGAATTATTTATCGATCATGCGTGTAGTACATAAAGAATTATGTTTTAAAAATTTAATATAAAAAATGTAAAAGGAAAAAAATATCAACTACCTCGGTTATTCGTTTCACAAAAAGAAAATTTCTCAACTTTACAGCCAAAATTCCTTCACGAATTATGAAAATCGCTTTTTGAATAATTTTTCTACTGGGGAGAGTTTTCAAATTTCCATTTTACTCGGAGTTAGCTAACTAATAGCCCCTCCATTTGAGGCGAGAGGGATTTTAGAAGGCATTAAACGCAAAAATCAATTCTTGCGGAATACAATCAACCTTCTGTGTTATAATTTAATCTTCCCCAGGAAAATTTAATGAAATGTTAAATCATAACTTCTAGTGGAACTGATTTGCTTCGTATAAACGCTCTGAGATTTAATTAACTCTGTGTAATGGTCGCCTCAAAGAATTTAATTTCGGTTTTCCGGCGCAAGGTGAATTGTTTTCATTTCGCGAGTGCAAGAATCGTGATTTAATCTCGCCCCGACCCCCAGTGCTTCGTATATTTTGTTTTCTCCTATTAAAACGTTATTAAAACTGTCAAATGCATTTGTAATGAGAATATTTAATTTTTAAAGGCTGAGTCGAGATATTTCAATGATAATGAGAAACTGAATGTTGTTGATAATGAAATGCATCGGAAAACTTTTTGGGCAGATTAAAAATTTATAGCATCTCAATTTGACTTTAATTCTTTTTTTAATCTTATTTTTTTTATTTCGGATACCTTGAAAATCGTACTGAAACTTTTATGACATGCCATGCAAAATTAAATTTATCATCATTAGATTTTAACCCCAAAATTGCCTCCGGCGTATATATCCATCTCATTCAACCAATGCGTTAACTGTCCCGTACGTATATATACGTCCTGCCAAAGTACAATTATTTTCTTTGAGCTGCTATCAGTAAAACTTTTCCGAAGGGTGTTGAATGCAATAAAATAACATTGACAATGCTTGCGAAGGATTTACTTATTGCAGAGAAAAATTTGATTATTTGTGCCAATTCTATTCCCCCAATACATCACATACGCGCCCCATGTAAAAAACGGTGGAACTGGGGTTCGAATTGTGTAACTTTTATTTGACAACTAAGGGGTTAACTAAAATACACATGCAAGTTTTATTAGGATATATAAAAACTGTCTATCAAACCCTATGCATTTTTCTTAATGCCCTAATATCAAAGTGTTCATGGTAGCGAACACGTGATCAATGTTGTCCAGTCGGGGTTTCGATACCAAGTGTCACTGAAGATCTGCCGTGTAGAGAGGGACGACGTACGTTAAAACTGTCGAGGCTCTAAGTCCTCCCGTTGGCGTGGTGTGCATGAAGGAGGTATCAGCTTAGGTGTTGTCCTCTTCCCTTGACAGTGGCTCAAAATTAAGAGGCCTATTACCAATAGCCTTCATGTTGCTTCACAGTGCATTTAAAAATCAAATATTTATGCATTCATACTATGAATTATATTCCTTAAATATATTCTTGCCGTTTACTTACATACTTTATTAATGTATAGCATACTGTAATGTTGTTGTCGTGTCCTTCACGAAGGGAAGGAATAAAAGTTGTCAGAGCCTGTGAGACAGGTTGGACTTCACGATAGATGGCGACACCCCAACAATCTTCACCTCCACAATTTAGGCATGGAACTGGAGGGGAGAGAAATATTCTCCAGACACCTGCACTCGTGGTTTCGGCTGCGACCACCCACAAGTCTTTCGGACCCTCTGATTTAACGAGCACGTACTCCGTGTGTACTCGATGGTATTTGGTGGCATCAGGCATCGAACCCAAACCCTCCGGTCTGAAGTCCAATACTATAATAAATAACAATTATATATATATTTTAAAACATTTCGCTTTTTTAAGTTACCTATAATCAGATAATAGAAAATGCTTTCCTCTAAGTTTCTCCCCTTTTAAAACGCATTTAGCAAATATAAGGTGCAAAATAATAAGTGCATCACTTATTAATTGCACTTGAGAATAGATTTCAAAAAAACTATTTCAGTGAACTTCCACAAAGAAGGTTTATCATTACACGCTTTTAGTGAAAGATGTATCATTATACTTAAAAATATATTTTTCAGTTAAATTCATCATAAGTTACTAAAATTTGCTAAACTATCTCAGATTCAAGCTCGTGCACTTAAAGCACTAATTGAGTGAGACGGATATATACGCCGGCTGCAGTTAACACACTATTTTATTTTCACTTGAACACATAAAATAGTACATGTCTCCATAATTAATTAAATAAACTATTAATTAGTAAGTTGTATGTGTCCATTAATATTGAATACACTCGAATTCTGTTACATAACTAATTCGCTTATCATTGAAAGGAAAACTTTTCGCTTTTAGAGAGGAAGTTATGGCATCTGGTAATACGATATAGAATAATATTAATCGATTATGTCTAGTCGATATCAATATCGGATTTTTTTTCTTAATATTTTGTTACAGGAACATGATAATGAAAAGGTATTCATTATATTTAACATAATTTCCTTGTATGTTTAAGTTGATTTTCTGAGATAAATTTATAATTTTTCTTTTGTTAAAGTGCATGTATTATTTACGTATTCAATGGCACTTTGTCAACGAGATTATACAATATGAAATTGAAGTAGAAAATTTACTGTTTGAGATTCATTTGCATGGAATCATATAGAGTATAAAATAGAACGGATTTGTTAGTTATTTTTTTTAAAAAAACAATATTCAAGAAAACGATTAGGATAATTGTTTAAAAAAATGCATGATGTTACGTCACTACATAATCTCAAACTTATTTTAAATCTGCCTATCTCTTAAATTCATTTATAATGATTACCCGAACGAGTAGTAGATGTTGCCAAAATTTATTTCAATATATGTTTACTACATGAATATTTTTTAATAAATTTTTGTGAAATAAATGAATAATTAATTATACTTATTAATATTTATCTTCTTTATCTCATATCTTCTAAACAGTTTTGAATTGAAATAATTAAAACTGTTTATTATACTTTTCCTTGGTATTTTAATCTGTTTACCTATATGACCAGCATCTTATATGAGTTCTTTATTTATAGATTTTCAAAGCGTTAATTGTTTTTTTGGCTTAAATTGTTCCTTCTCTAGCTTTCGATCTAATTTTTTACTTAATTTAAAAATGCCCATTTATTTGTTATCGCGCAATAATAAATAAATAAACAAGTTATTTAAATGTTTCTTATCACCAAAGTACAGTCAGCTTCTAATTTAATATCTTTAGAAAGGAATATCTAAGGGGACGACAATCCCCTCCTCCCCAAGTCCCCCATCTGTAAACAATTGAAACGCAACTCTCGTAATTCCAGGCAGCAAAGAGGCTGGCGTCAGCAATGTGCCTTATAAAAGACATTCCAGTTTCTGGCCTTTGGATCGATGATTTTGGCGGCACCCAAAACATTTCTTACAACGTGGCATATTACAAAGATGACGATGTGACGTCATCAAATTACGGGGGCTTCCCCCACCCTTTACTCAGTCTTACGTTTCCTGGCGGAATGAAGAACTTTGTATTGGTCTCCAACTTGACTTGCTGAGTCGAGGGAATCACTTACGAGGAGATTTTACGCATGATGCTGTGATTAAAGTACTCTTTGGTGATTTGGTCTCTGAGGGGTATTTTGGATGATATGGAGGGATTAGATATCTGTACTCTGAGGGGAAAGTCAGGGATATTTGTTTCTGGGATATAAATATTGTATCGAGTGGAATTGTTCATACAGTACGTTATTTATTAGAAAAGTTCCTTCTATACTTAGAAACATTTTTTTCCACGATTTTGAATATCATTGCATGATTTTTTTCCATTACTTACAGAATGTTTCTATGTTTCCATGAAGATCATTTCTATATTTTCAAAAATATTTCTAATAGTTTGAAAATGTTTCTACTTTGATAGCAATTTTTCTTTCAAAATATTTTCCAACATCCTTCACAAAAATTTTTTAAAAATATTTTTGAATAGTTTTTTGATATGCTATGATGAATATTTTGAATATTTCTTCCAATATTGTCTTAGAGTATTCTTTTTGGTTTTTTTCATGATAAAATAGCTTTTTCTAAATCTTAATAATGGTTTTTCAAGAAAAATATTTTGTGTGTGTGGGACAGTAAATTTTATAACAAAATCTATACATTCACACACACACACACACACACACATTATTATTATTTTTATTCATATAAAATTATTTGTATCTTTTTGTTATAAAGTTATTTTCTGACAAAATATATAAAATGAAATATATATATTAAAATTTTGCTCATTTTATTATACATTTAGAAGAAATTTATTAACAATGTGAAAAAAAAATTAATGAAACATATACATATACATTACATATACGAGAGTACACACACACATATATATATATATATATAGATATATATATATTAAAGATTATGTGTCTTCATCCTTTAAGAGTTAAAAGTTGAAATATTTTAGAAATTACAAAAAATAATTTATTAGACTAATCGCTATCATAAAAAATCAATCTTTACTCTGTGTTTAGAATCACCGTGAGAAGAAACAATTCTCTTAGACTAAAGACTTTAATTAAAATAAAGATATAGAACTTATTAAAAATAAACAGCATGAGCTAGGTTATTTAAATAAACTTTAAAACACGTTTGAATAACAATAGCTCGCTATATTTAAATATTAAAAAAATTCAATTAAAAATTGTTAATTTTTTTATAAATATCTTGGAAATGCAAAATGAGTTTAAGCATACAATTGCTATGAATGTAATTTTAGTTAAAATTCTTATATAGTTTCTTTCTTTTATCACAAATTATTTTGAAAAATAACATACGAATATTAAATGAAATGAAATAATAAGATCAATCCTAATATAATCTTTTATTTAACATAGGTTAAGCAAAATTGTTGAATTTTTAAGCTTAAATAAAATCAACCAATACTAGTTTCTTAAGTTAAAATTTTATTTTGAGGTTTTATGATATGAATACTTTTATTGGATTTTTTAACACACATTAAAAACGAACTCTTAATTTAAATCACAAATTGATTTAATTTTCATTAATTTTCAAGAAATGATTTCGAATTCTATGACAGGTTTTCTTACGTTTTATTAGTGGTTTTAAACACATCCTAGTGAAAAGGGAGCTCATATCACACTGAATTAAAATTATATTTATTTCTAAGTTATTTCAGAAAAGAAAACCCATGAAAATTGCACTCATTTTTCAGTTAGTTCAATATTCCGCAACCATTTAGTTTTATATACGTTTTCATTATTTTCTAGAAACACATCTCACTTTTATAAAAATGAATGAATGAAATTTATGGAACACTTTTTACCTTAAAAAGGACAGAGGAAAAAATAGACAAATAGCAAATGCATCCATTACATTCAGCTGTTGTGGTAAAATACTGGAGCATAAAATAGATGGAACAAAACGGATTGCTTTTGGAACAGAAACACAGAAAAGCGCTTCTTTCTTAACATTTCCCGCCAAAATGAGTAAAAGAAGCATTCTTCAAATTCATTGCTTACTATAGGTAAAAATTCACTTCCTTTCTCAAGAGTATCGTAACTCTGAATCTTTTTTCCCCCTAAAAGCCTATATTTTTCCCTTTCTATTCACACAGCATATTCCCTACCTTCTATTTACGGTGGTGTATTTACGACTTCATATGCATGTGAAAGATGTTGAGTAGTGTATTCATACTTAGGTGTCTCTATTTAAATAAAATTTATGGTTTGGAATGCTGTTCGAATTTTAATAAGATATTGTTGGTCCTCCTGGACTTTCGTGAAAGGTTTCGTCGGTTATTAAGTCAAATCCTTTGAGACGTTGCCATTTTACTTTCTGATTTGAAAAATGATCAAAGAGTAAATTGAAGAACAGTTACGCATTTTGATGGGTGAAAGCTGTGAAAAAAATTGAACTTCGTACACAAAGGATTTCGTTTCGTGTAATTTTAAATAGGACGAAAATTTGGATTATCCATGCTTAAAAAGGCTTTTCTTGTCTTTTAGTTTAACAATATGTGCTTTAAAATCAAGTTAGCTCAAAATAAATGGGAGTTTCTTGGAAAAGAATTCCAATTTTCTGATTTAGCACCAAATATTATTGAATTAATGTAGAAGTAAGTTCTTAAATCATATTTAATAATAATAATGACTTAAATATTCGATGAAATGCATTTCTTCAATATTGTTAAGGTACTTACATACTATACCGTCTGCTAGATTTTCCAAATAACTAAAATGTCGCTAAATTCTATCATCGGTTTTTATTATTTTGGAGCATGCGTGGGAACAGTTTTCCACTTGTGGCTGCACATCGCTGCATTTGGCAACATTTTTTGATTTGCAGAAACTGATCGACGTTATAATATTCAAGTACCGCGTTATTCATATATTATATGAATATATTATCCAGATGTCTATTTAAGCCAGTTATATTTCATTTGAAAACAAGATTTTAAATTTTGCATTCGTTTCAGTCAAGAAAAATTAATAATTGATTCAATTTGATATAAAACGTAATTTGATAGCAAATGTAAGCAAATATTGAAAAAAAACATTTAATATATATACAGATAATATTTCTTACTTTTAAATGTGATCTGGAAGTAATTTGTGTAAAATTATCTTGAATTAATTGCTTAATTAGTATTTATAATTATATTTGCAGTTAGAGATTATATATATAAGCAAACGATTTTTTAGTTTAATTCTGGTTACAAATTGCCTTTTTAATAGAGCTTAGCCATTTCCTTCGAACTTTAACATGTCTGTTTAAATAGAAATAATTCAGGTTAATATTTTCCGTTATTAATTAACAAGTCATTTGTTCTGCTAACTAAATAGCCATGCATAGTTTCGAGAACGCTATTTAAATGATTTTCATCCACTGAGTTTAAGATGAGAGAATTTAATTTTCTTCGAGGCAGAATAGTATAATTAAATGTCATCTTCAGAATGAATAATTGTCTATTTCCAGAAGAACGTCTTTTCCCAAGATGTGAGTTAATTTAGTTCAGAAACAAAAATGGCAATAAAAGAAACCGGAAATAAAGAAAGTTTGCAAATTAAGTCCGTTTGGCCGTTTGACAAACTATCAGTATAAAAAAATTTGTTTTTCCCTTAACTCTAATAGTATTCATAGTTGTAGTCTTTTATTTATGAAAATATTTATAAAAAGTGAATGTATAATTTTATCTAAATGAGATTTAAAAGGCATTTGTTTAAAAGGAAAAATTCTGTTTTTGAATATTAAAGAATGTTTTTGTAGCAGTTTTTTTTTATGGAAATTATTCTCAAATGTGAATATAAATCTTCAATTTTATTTTTTATGTTACATTAATAATATTTTTAATTGCCTAAAATCAAAAATAAGAAACTTATAATTTTGTATTAAGGTGTATAGAAGACGATAAAAATGTTTAATTGATTGCTTTTTTTAATTACATACATTATAAAGATATGAGTTAATTCAAATTTCATAAAATTGCTCTTTTAAGGTTAATGCATGCCATAAATTCCTTTTTTCTTTAAAAAATTGTTTTTATTCTCTATTTTTATAAACAGAAATGAAAATAAATATTATTAATGAATAATGTATGGATTTTCGGTATGAGTGAATTTAAAAATTAAAATTGTTATTAAAAAATTGCATTCCTTTTTTTTTCTGAACTACAGAATTTTCACTTTAGAATTGTCTTAAAAATGTGTAATTTGTAAGTACAGTTTTTGGTATTTATTTGAAAATTTAATTTTTTATGTATATCAGATAAAAATTGTGAATGTTTTCTTTTTTTTAATGGAGTTAGTTGAAAAGGCGTTCAATGCCTATCTATAATGATTGCTTTATATTGCAATTAAGAAATGGTATTAGTTTGAAAAATGATTTAAATTTAAACTTAACATGACTGTAATTAAAGTGAAGAAATTTTTAGGAACAAAAAATAGAAATAAAGAACAAATTTCAAAAACTAAACATTTTCCTTTATTTCAATGTTTTTCTTTTTATTGGATAATCCAATAAGTTATTTTTTTAAAAAAATTATTAGCTTCAAATATGTTAATATGTGCAGGCTTTGTAAAAGTGTACTTGTAGTTATTTAAAACTTTGAATATTTTATTCTAGTTATAAATTCAAGACATTTCGAAGTAATTATTATTCATAATGTATGCTATTTTGTATTTTTAAAAAAAATCTAATTCTTGTTTTTGAAAAAGAAAAAAAAAATATCTAATAATATTTTATTGCTTTGAAAAAATAAAAAATGATTTAAAATGAATTTTTTAATGCAAACTTTTAAAATATAAATAAAGTTGTTGTTTATACATTTATCTGCCCATGGAAATCTACACAAGCTAAAAAATAATAGTACACATATATTATGTTTTTTTTTTGAAATCATATACTGTAAACTGAGTATTAAAAAGATTAAATCAATGAAAATTTAATGTAAGGACTCTTTATTCTATTACGAATTTTAATATATATTGTAGTACAGATTAACCAATGTACACAGAAATGTACCTAAATATGTCTTGTCACATTTGATACCTAGATAATATGTACATTTCTGGATGTTATAAGACAAGTGACGCTTATCGTTTTGAATTTTGAAGACGAGCATAAATTGTTCTGAATAATTTAGATAAATTCCATACACATTTAAATTAATTCCAAATCAAGCAATAATTATATTTTGCCCTATAAATTTCTCTAATGCTTGATTTATGAATGCTTCGTATATAATTTTAAGAAAAATATTTTCATACTTTCCATATATGAACTGAATACTGTACATTCATTTTTATGCCTTATATATTTTGGGAAGCATATTTAAATATTTATTCTCAAAACTCCTGACACATAATGTGTCAGACATCACTTAAATCTGATTTCATAAGTGGAAACTTTCGGACGAACCTTAAAAAGTAAATATGTCACGTACTTAAGTGGCATTTAAAATGATGATTGATGAAAAAATCTGATATAATTTTTAGAAGTAATATTTTTGTCGAATAAAACTCTGAATACTGCTATATGCAACTACTTAAATATTTGAGAACAAAAAATGGAATTCAAGATTGAACTATAAAATTTAGTCGTACGCAGTTACTGAAGAATTATGTTATTTATATTTTCGATATTAATCCAGAAAATATTTTTAGTAATATTTGAAAAGTAGAATCTTAATTTAAGAAAAAAAAGAATAGAAATGTATTAAGAAGTATTACATGCGGTGTGTGTGATATAATTAGCATTAATTTAATAAAATATTATCACTAAAAAACGGAACTAAAAAAAAAAATTCGAAAAGAGTGAAAATTATATATATATATATATATAAATCAGTTATACCATCACATAGTGCAAAACTTCTACTCCACAGAAAGTTTACTGCATGAGAAAGGGAATTTAGGTCACATCGTATAGAGAAATTTTAAATTAATTTCATGCACGTTAAATTCATTTATTCTTTAAAATCAATAATACTTTTAAGTTTAGAAAAATTAGCCTCTTTTAAGAAGGGAGCGAATTGCATTAAAGTTGCTTTTTCCTCTGTAATGACATTTTTGTTGTAAAACTACTTTTACAGTATTGTTAAATATAAACCTTAAATACTGCATTTAATATATATTTAGTAATAGCTTGTGCAAGCATTCAATTTGCCATGCTATATATAAAAGCGTAATTGTTGCGTTGATAAATCGAATGAATTTAATTATAAAACTATCTTTTTTTAAAGGTTAACTTTTAAAAGTAAGTTCTAGCATAAATAAAAATATGAAAACAGCGCAAGATATTTTTGCCCTTTCCATATACATCCATAATTTAAAATATTATACTTCAACTATCACTCTTATTTATCAAAGAAAAGGAGGTACCTCTCGTTTCCAAGAATAGGAAAGAAATAATACTTTCGAGGAATGTTGAAGCAAAAAGTTAAAATTCGGTGGCCAATTCTTTGCACGTAAAAAATATTCCTCAGCAAAATATTTTCCATTCGTCTAGAGAATGAAGGAATACATTGAAGTTTAGAAGCTATTCCGATGTAGATGCATTTATATATATTTCAGTCCTGGACAGTTACAGTTTGACAAGACATTTCTGAGGTAAAATAGAAGTTTATTTCTGTCATACTTTTGAGACATTTATTTTTTAAGACCACAGAGTGCGCATTATCAACAAGGTAATTTTTGCAGTGCCACACGCTATTGAAAAAAAACTATTATGATTTATTTATGTAAAGGAAATAAATTTTTCCTTTTTTTTTATTAATAATTGTTTTTAACACATAAAGTTTTAGAGAATATAAACGTTTTTAACTATTATTTACATTTTTATTGATTAACAAAAAATATTTATAAACTATCAACAAAATTTATTTGTTGAAATACTATTTTTGAGAATAATTTAAGGATTATGTACTTTTTGCATTTTAATTTTGTAGGTTTTGACTAAAAACTGACTAATAAATGTAAAAATATTTGTTTTGAAATGAATTTCCTTTTCTAAAATTTTGTTTCTTTCAATTACATATGATTACCATTTTATCATCGTAAAGAATTGAATTAATAGCGTTTACATATTAATGTCTATAGCGGTTTATTACTTACATGGATTTCATTTCTTTTGAGAAATAAATTATTATAATAGTTGAAAAATACATTTTAAATTTGCACAGAATAAATAAATATTTTCCGGCACGAACTGTATCATGCGAATTCCATATTTATGAGTTTTAAAAATCTCAGTGTTTTATCAGCTAATTGATCTATAAATTTATTCTTTCTCATTAATCATGTATCAGATAATTAATGTAGACATTAATTACTCATGTATTTATAGTATTAATTTTGTTCTTACTGTGTCAAATCTATTGCAATTTTAATAAGTTATTCTATTGACATATCTACAGCAATGGAACAGTTTTCCAAATGAACGTATTAGCTATAAACACAATTAAGGTAATTAAATTTATTTATTTAATTACATTATGGTAAATAAATAAGTATTTATTATGTGTTATTGATCCTATTTTTAATTACTGAATCGGAAAGTTAATATTTTGACAAGTTTATTAATTTCCTTACGAGTTTTTGTCTTTTTTTTTCATCTCGAACACTTAATAGAACTTTCAATCCAAGCTAAATTTTTAATAAGTATGAATCCCTTAAAGAAAGACAGTTTATATTTCACGCATTTCTGTAAAGATCAATTTTTTTTCTTATACAATGATGTAATTGAAATCCACTACTTTAAATTCCTTATCTTGTATTTAAGTAAGTGCAAAACTTATATAAAAATTTTATTTTTAAATTGCATGCAACAACTTGCACACTCACACATATAAATGTGAGTGTATGTGTGTTATATATAGTATGTGCATGTGTATATATGTTTGGGAATGTCTGTGTATGTATGCGTATATAGAAATAATAACATAGGACTAATTGCTGAAAACTTATAGATATTTTAACACATTATACGCATATACATATACACATTACACGCACATTCACACATCATGTAACAATTTACATATTACACGCTTGCAAACAAGCATATTAACGTATAATTTAATTTCACACATTATACACATGGACATACACAAATTACACACGCATGCACATGCAAACATTGTATAACAACCTACACACACATGCACATGCATATGCAAACGTTGTATAACAATTTACACACACATGCACATGCAAACAGTGTATAACAACTTATACGCACATGCACATGCAAACATTGTATAACAACTTACACACATGCACATGCAAACATTGCATAACAACCTACACACATACACTTGCAAACAGTGTATAACAACTTACATACACAGGCACATGCAAACATTGTATATCAACTTACACACATATGTATAGATGTGTGTGCATGTTTATTATGTATAGTATGTGCATGTGCACATATGTGTGAGAGAATATCTGTGTGTGTATGCGCATATGAAACAATAACAAAGGACTAATTGCTGAAAAAAGTTATAAATTTTTAATATAAAATCACTTAGCGTATTATTTAAGGTCTCACATTACCAATCATTTCCAGAAATTTCAAAAAATTCATCAAATATTATTAAATTTACTCTCCATAACTTTATAACAATGGAAGAGTATTGTATCAGCTCACATATTGCCTTTATTAATGGATTGCAGCTTAAAATAACACACCAACACAGTTAATTGTTTATCTACAGAGATTCATATTATTATCCTGATTGTGTACTATAACGCACCGATTAACGTTCTCTGTTACCTTGTTGCGATCAAATCAAGACATAATCTTTTCGCGACTTAGGGAAGATTTGCAGCGATCTCCATTCCAAATGTCCAGCCTCCTCTCGTCTTAGAATACTTCCCCTTCACCTTCTGCTTCGTTAATCACGGCATTATTTCTACTTTCCGACTTATTGGATTAAGTATCTTCAAGTGCGCTGTAAGCCTATAGAGAAGGCCCCTAACAAGGATAGGCTTCACGCTCCCCATTATTGCATCTTTTTTCTTTTATCGGAGCAATACAGGGGATGAGGTTTAATTCCTTTTTACGAGACTTATACAATCTGAGTGGCTTACAACCGTGATGAATGGAGGTTTCTTGAGTAGTAAAGTAATGAAAATATGTGATTTAAAGAAAAATGAAGTGGAATTAGATGTTTGGAGGATGCCAACTTCGTTTGAGAAACTTATTTTTTTAGTTGGTTTGAAAAAAGATGTCATCTGTAGGTATATATATGTAGGTATGGTATAAAAAAATGTAGGCTTTTTAAAATATGTTAAATTACAAAAATATGCTACTTGTTAGATATTTGTAATGTAACAAGATTTTAATTCGAATGTTTTTCTCATCTAAAAAGTTTCAAAATAAAATAAAATAAATTTATATTTCTTTTACTGTTCTAATTTCTTATTGTTTAAATTGTTGTTTTGTTTTGTGCATTTATATCAAATCTGCACACTTATTAAGGTTATTAACACTGCCATAGCTAGGCCTGAGTGGACCCTGTATAAAAATTTCTTGGGAGCCCTAAACATTTTATGAGGGTTACTAACATATTTTGGGGCCCTTGAGACTTGGGGTCCCCGTATCATTTAATACGGCGGTAGCTACTCCCTTGGAGATTAAGTACATTCCAAATCATACTTGTGAAAAAGCGTATAAATAAATCATTTGATAATATTGAGTAACAGTTAAATTAAAACATACATAAATAATTACTTTAAGAATATTACTGCAAAAAAAATATTTAATTGCATTTTTTTTGCCAAAAAATGTAGAAAAAAATGACATATTTTCAAAATTTTCTTCTTTTATGAAAAATGCATCCGTAGTAATAATATTTTAGCTAATATAGCTAAGGCCTCTATATGAATCCTGAAAAGAATTTTGGAACAATTCATGTTTTTTTCAGAGTTACACTGTGGAGTTTTTTGTTAGAATTTCTCTGCTCCCTTATGTATGGAAATGTAAAAAATATCCGTTTCTACCTTATATATTTCAAAACTTATTCCTAGCTTCAAGGTTACTTTCCTGAAAATCAAAACTCGTCTCTCAATACTTAGAGTTTCGGAACAGTATCACATGGTTTCTAAAAATAGATTGTATATTCAATGCTTCTTCCTAACATTTATTACTAAACAAAAAATCTAAGAATTAATTTTTTATAATGATAGTACGTAAAATACATAACTTATCTGTTAATGGGCAAAATTATTACTTTAAAGTTGTCAGTAAATTTCATTTTCAAATTCAAACCAATTTTTTTTCCACAAAATTGTCATTAAAATATCATTAGTGGTAATTACCAGTTTGTTTTTCTACTAGAATGGTTTGGAATTTAAAGGGAAATTTTTTTTCCATTATTGACTTTTCCAAGGAATTGCGAATGTACAGTTATTATATATTGTACACTTAATACTGAATTATGGTCTACATCGACGATGGTTGTTACAAATTGTTATCGTGTTACAAATTTCATCTTAACAATAAGAAGAAAATAAACTTCATTAAATAAAAATTTTTAAACCTTTCACATAACGCATTAATATGTGGATGTTAAATCGAAATGAATTTTTTAATGACCCATTCGGACCAGAATATTTTTCTGTGTCCTTTATGTAGTATTTCTTTATGTAGAAGTTGAATTGGATGCAAATAAATGTTTTAGTAAAATTTTTAAAAGAATTTTTCCTTTAATATACTTTTACTTTAAAATGATAAGTGATTTTAGTAATTTTATAAATACCGCACGTTTTGAAGATTTTTAAAAAGAAAAATGTAAATTTTAGTTGATTTATTGTAACCTTATATATATATTTCACATTTTAACAGATCCCTTGTGTTTCTGAGTTTTTACATCAAAATTATATACTTGAATTTTTTAAGTAGTGAAATTTATAAGACCTTACTTTGATTTTTTTCTTCCGATAAAAATTGCCTAGCTAATCTTAAAATAATGTATGTATAAATATAGGTATAGAGCGTAACAAAATGTCCCTTTCCGTCTACGTATTTTTTCCCAATCGAGTTTACACTTTTATAAAACTATCGTAAGAAGAAAAAACAAATTTACAATAAGCTCTTTTGAAGCATAAAGCTTGGATATTTTTCTACATCGTTGCAGTTGTAAAAAGTAGCTTGTTTGTTTATGAAGTTGGATGAAGTGCTAAAGTATTTTTATTTTTCAAAAATAAAATATTGTTCTTTTTATTTCTGTTTTCTTTATAAAATTTTTCGTGAAGTTCATTTATTTTTATATTCTTATTCTCAGTTTGCCAAAATAAAATCCCCGGAGATCCGAAAGAGGGAAAAAATAAAGTCAAAGTAAAATATTTAATAATGCCTATAGCATTTTATGCCTATTCCAAAACTTTTTGTTAGACATATTTAAAGAATATTGAAAGAACCCGAGAACTACAAAAGGAGAGGCTTAGTTTTTATTCAATTTATATTTATGGGATGGAAATGTAAAACAGATTCTTTATTCTCACGGAAAAGATAAATATATAAAAGCAAAGTTTTTATTTCATGGAAAGACCAACATTTGAAACAAGCATAAATTAAGGGTATGGATAGAAGTTTATCATTTAAATAATTAAAACCGTCAGTCTGCCGAAATATTTACTGGATAAACGATTAAAAATTTAGGACTGTTTTATAAAAATTAAAGATTGTCTAGAATATAAACAAAAAGTAACACAAGTGTGTGTGTGTGATTCACACATAACAACCTTTCTAACTTAATAAATTGTGTATTATTTTAAACTAAAAAAAAATCTAAAATTCTTTTCTTAAGCAAATTGTTTTTTACAATATTTTTAGAGCATTGTTAAATTTAGCCCTTAGCGATGTAACATCTTAAACATTTTCACTACGTTTGAGGGAAAAAATCCTTTTCTTTAATGAAGAAATTATTTTTATGAACTCAAAAAGTTTTGTACAAATTATTAAACTTTAAAGGTCTTTTTTTAAAAAAAAAAATGAAAGATAAAATTTTGTAATTTTTTTTATGTTGTTTATAAATCAGTTACATATTGATAACTAAACATTTTTAGCTTAGAATATTGGAGATATTTATCATAGACAAATTTTACTTCATCAAAATTGGTCTTATTGGAAAATAAACTTATTATTAGAGAAAGGAATCTGACAATGGTGAAAATAAATCCAAACCTTTTTCATATTCTGATTTCAATCTTTTTATCACTAGACTTCAACTTTCTACTTTAAAAATATTTTTTATTTAAAATTTAATTAATTTTCCGAAATAATTTTCGAATCATTACTTAAAGAACATTTTTTTAGTTTATTTATACTTATTTTTGATTTAAAAAATATAAAGTTGATGTAATCATAAAACATTCCTCCATTAAATTGACAAATGCTATATGATAATGAATATAATGAGTATATACATATAAACGTGTAACTAACATTTATTGAAATTTAGAATTGCAACTTGTGCTTAACTTCAAGATATTAGGAAATGATACATATAACCCAATCTGAAATTGAAAAAGTTATGCACATCTTGAAGACTAACATTTTGAACTGATTTGGTTTGGTTCATACGACATGCGTCGATATATATGATTAAGAAAAATAAACTTTGAGAAATGCACCATCAGTCAGCAGTAGATGGAATTCTTTTTATTTACAGTTCGTGCGAAAGGAATTTTTTACGCAGAATCAATCGAAATAGGGTTAACGGAAATGTAATCACTTCATGAACACTGATTTAATTTGTAATAATATAAGTACCGAATAAAAGAAAATCTTGAAAATTGTGACACATAAAAAACTAAAGTGAAATCTCTTGGAAAAAAGGCGAAAAAATTTTCTTCGGATTCTCGTGGAATGAATTTTATATCGCAATAGCAAAAATATTCCTTAAAAAAAACTTTAGTAGAAGCATGTCAAATATGATTCTTTTCGAAAAGAAGAATCATGGCAGGGAAAAACGTGAAATCTCAGCTAGAGAAGAAATAAAAAAAATATGGATAAAAAAAATATTTTAAATTACATCCAAATCGTGTTCGTTGCGTGACAGTAAATGGATAGATGGTATACACACAATCTTCCATTTGTCCGTAACAGAAAAAGGGTAGAAACAAGGATTTTAGGAAACATGTTTTCTTTTACTGTTTTCATAAAAATTCGTCTGGGTCGCTCAAAACGAAAACTCTCATCACGCAATTTCATCCTAACCCCACTGTGAACAGTAATTTCTTAAAGGAGAAGGATAAGATAGAATAAAACCCCGACGTACGTACTTTCACACAGGAACATAATTAGCACGCCAATGTAAAACCTTTTCTCTCCCGATGTTAACGCTAAAAGGTGCTTATTAGCATGCAGCATCAAGATTCTCTAAATTAAGCATTGTTTAGAACGAAAAATGGGGCGGAAAAAACTCTTAAAATACAATGAAACGACGCTCTTCCCCAAGAAAGGGGAAAAGAAAAAAGCAGAAAAAGAAATTAAGGTTTAGGATAACGAAAGATTTAAATAAGTTTCGTGGAGAGAGAATTTATGGAAAGGAATTCAGGCCCAATTTTTAATAATTTGACGTCAATGGATAATGAAGTGGTTTAATGTAGAAGATATGGTGATGAGGTTCGTCTTTAAAGAAGGAAAACTATCAAAATTCCGAGTAATTTTTTTATTCGTAACTGTGAGAGGAAGTACATTTCATGCCTCGATAGTTTTTAAATGCCTCCTTATTATTTCGCCTAGATGGGATATCAGATTTAAAAGATCTTAGAACCGATCGTTTCCCTAACAGGTTATCAGAAGAAGTTTAATGATTTGATATGTCATAACACCACCTGCTATTTATTAATAAGAAAATGATGAAGGGATTATATTTGGGTATCTAAATCCAATAAGAAAAGTAATTTGCATTTGCAGTAATATAAATAATTCTAACAAGAATCATTTTCTTTGAGTTTTGATGATGGTGAAAAAAAAGAAGCATTTATATCGTTACAAAGCGATTGTTTGAAAATGTATTGAGAAAGGAGTGCGAGAAATATTGGAAATACATTAGAATAAAAAACTGTCAGGTTGAAATCGATTATTAATGGATTCCAAAAGGATCATTTACTAAATTTATGGACATCTCTAAATTTAAGAATTGTGTAATTTGTACCGTAGATTGTATCTTTTTTTGTGGGAGTTTTTTAGAAAGGAAAAAAAAATTGATCGTAACCTTTCTTTATAAGTTCTATTTAAAAAGCTGATTTTTAGAAAATTATTATTCTGTAAAATAAAAATATTTAAAAGGGAATACAATATGTTTTAATAAAACTGTATGAATATAAAGCGAATTATTTCAATATATACATTTGACAATCCCTAATGTTAAGCTATGACGCTTAAATTGAATCATCTAAATCATACTCCTTGTGATAAATAATAAGTCTGAAAAAACTTTTAAGAGAACACAATGTGAATCAATTGACGAAAAATCGATTAAAAATCCAATCAATTTTTTCCCTAAATTATATTTTATATATATCTTTTATAGTTGCACAAAATTTAAAAACTCTAAGTGGAAAAAATTTTTTGATACATTTTATGTTCGTTTTTATTCATATCTCAATGGCAAATAAAAACTTTAAACAGAAAAATTCTCAGAAAGAAATACAAATTAGTTTATTTCAATTTAAAACACCAAGGGTTTTTCCCTATTGGACCTAAGGCTTTGGCACGTTTTCTAATTATTGCTAGTAATACATGCAACAGAAATTGATATTCCTTTTTGAATAAAAGCAATACTTATTTTTGATAGTTGAGTTTAAAATTTATACATTTTTCACAAGCAGTTTTCAAAAAGGTTTCTTAAAAAATATTTACTTTACTGATATTGTTATACATAGTTGGACATACTTGTATGAATCAAATTTCACGTATGTACATCAGTTATTGCAGGAGTAGCATTTTAAAATCACTTAATTTTAATTTTCAAATTTTCCTTTTAAAATTAAATGGTTTGCTTTTTGAGATTTTTTGAGTAAAAGAATTGTTTTACATAATACACAAACATTGGGGAGCAACTGAAAATTTGTGAAAACTATGAAATCACAAATTTGTTTTTTATAAATCGTACCAGTTCCCTTGAGATTTTTAGAATTATTTAAAGTAAAGTCAAATTGGAAAAAAATATTATTAAAAACAACTTTCTTAAACAATTTGTTTTCAAGAAAACAACTCTTCATAACGAAATATAAATTTAATTACGTACACAATAAGTTCAAATTTTTGTTCGAAACATTTTCCAACCGGAGTTCTTAAGAATAAACCCATTTAATTTGACGAGGAAAAATAAAAAGACTTATTTAAAAAGTAAAATCCATCAGATTTAATTAAAAACTTAAGGAAAAACATAATTAACGAAAATGTTAACAATAAATCATAACTTTAGAACTGATTTAAACTTTCGTTAAAAACTATAAAGAATCTGTTGCAACTTTTCGTTTTAAAAAAGTAAATTTGTACCCGATTCCCCTGATAAAATTTTCTATTAAACCGACAAGATAAAAGCCCTTTGAATTCTCTAAGGCTTTATACAGATGTCGAGTTCTCTTTAGTAGTAGTTTTATTTTTGACTTTTTCCAGCATACATACAACTCTCTTCAACTCCACTGTAATGAGCCTCCATCTTTTTTTGTTTCGTCACTACTTCTTTGGTTAATTAACCTTTACCCAAATGTTCTTCGTTAAGGAAGGTCAGGTTTTGTTCGAAGCTGAAGCATGGATGTCATTACACAGTCCGAGAGATGAGCTTCCTCAAATTTTTTTTTTTAATATTATTCTTTTCGATTCTGTTCCCTCTTTTCATTTTCGAATTCGAAAATCTGTGAGAGAAGGTATAATTTTTTTAATCAATGTTCGAAAGAATCATTCAGTGGTTCGTAATACCTTTTGAAGATTTCTTCCAGAAATTTGAAGAGTGTGTGGTCACGTTGAAAGTTAATTAGGATCATTCTTTTTGGGGAGGATGAGGGTTCTTTAAGATATTTTTCTTAGAAACTGTTCACCGAGATATTGCTTTAAGTGCTCTCATTTCTTATGTTTGAGTTTTTAATAATTCTAAAAAAAAATACTTATATATATTTTTAGACCACTGTTTAAAAGAAACCATTAGAAAGAGAAGTAACTGTATTTAAAAAATTTATTTTTGTTATTCTGAGTTTTATTTGTATTATATATATATGCATAAGTACCAATGTATATTTTGTTTATATATTTTGTATATACCAATGTATATATTCCCCTGTTGACTGTGGTCAGAGTTGTGTATGAAAGTCAAAATATAGAATGATACATTAAAGATAAACCATAGCTTTATTTTTACACATAAATACCAAGTACATTGAGACATTTATCATATCGCTTCATAAGCTTCAAAAAGCAAGCCAGGAAAACTCAGGGCTTTGCTAAGAAGCGTTTAACGGCTTGTGTGACTTCAGCATTGCTTCCAAAACGTCTTCAGGCGAGATTTTGCTTCAAAGCCGGAACCAGATGAAAGTCGCTTGGTGCGAGATCAGGACTGTATGGCGGATGGTGTAGTCGCTCCCAAACAAGAGTTGGAGCATGGTTTTGCGTTGCCGTCACCGAGTGTGGTCTCGAATTGGCATCCAACAACAGAACGCCAGATTTAAAAAGCCCAGGCTTCTTTTTCTGAATTGCCTTTTTCAATTTCGTCAGGGTACCACAGTAACACGTAGATTTGATGGTTCCAACCTCCACTAAGTCCACACAAAAATAAATACTTCTTCCGTGTATAAAACCCTTAGTTTTTCTGGAGGGTTTTTTTAGCCTTATCGAGCGGTATGACAAATGTTTCAATGTACTTGGTACTTATGTGGAAAAATAAAATTATGTCTTATCTTTAATTGTTATTCTACGCTTTGGCTTTCAAACTCAACTCTAAACACAGTCGATAGGGGAAATTTATTTTCCGACTAACCTTGGTATACATATATATTTATTTGGAAACGTTGCTAACATATTATTTTTTTATTCCTTCTGGTTTATGTAGTTTATTAGAATAATTAATTATAACACAAATAAATTATAGCAAGAAGAAAAATATTGTATGTGATATATAGAATATCTTTTTTTTCCATTCATAAAATTGAAGAACACATAGTATATTAGAAACAGAAAACTTGTTTCGTTTAATAATTTTTTTATAACTCTAAAAAGTATTTAATATTTCTTATTCGTGAAGAATGGTTAACTTTTCATTCTGAAAGAGTGCATAAATTTTTATTTTTCTTGCTATGGTTTTTTTTTATTTTTGAAGAATGGTTGAACTTTTATCCTGAAAGTGCAAATAGGTTTTTATTCTTGAAGAATAGTTAATATTCATTATTCTTGAATGGTTCAGCTCTTATTTTTAAAGTATTAATAAATTTTTGTTCTTGAAGAATAATTATATTTTTTATAATTCTTGAATGGCCAATTAATTATTCTAAAAGTAGATAGTAAGTTGTTATTCATGAAGAATGGTTAATATGTTCTTACGTTTTCTCTTTCTTAGGGAAAAATCTCTTTTATTTTTCTTCTCACTTCTTGCTATTTAAGAATGATTTTGAGTAAGAAGATTCGGCTTAGTGATACTAAAATCTTAAATGAAAAAAAAATTCTTTTTTGTGAGATATTTTACGCCATTCTTTTTCTGTTATCGTCAGTAAGAATCAGAAATCGCTCATTTAAAAAGGGAAAACAAAACCAGGTTTTGTATAACATTTTATAAACTTAAATATCTTACTTTGAAACTCTCTTTTTAAATTAGTATCATAATTATTTTTCTTAAATTTCATTTCCCTAGTATTTTACAAAGGAATACCGATTTTTATCGAACGACTTTCATTCACCTTTACGATTTTTATATCTCCCACACTCAAAGAACGCGTTTTAAGAATAAAAAAAAAGTAAGCCTGATCATTTTTGGAAAAAGCGACCATTGTATAGATATGATGCCAAATCTCAAAGTTGGGTAGAGCCCAAAGTGTAGACTGAAATTTCTACTCTCAACTCTACTGTCCTATAATGATGTCATTACCCGGAACTATCATCTCTTCCTTCTCTTGATAGTTTCATTTGAGATAACACACTTCCCAGTGAACACGAACATATCAAGTTCCAGCAATTCCTGGAGATGGTTTGGTAATACAACATTGTCCTTAAATGGGCTATTCCAATGAACAACATTCAAATAATTCAAGCATCATTTAACCTGCAATTTTTTAAAAAATAAGAGTAACGTTTTACTTGACGCAGTTAATTTCAAAGTAATAGTCAAATATAATAAATAATGGTGAATTTTTCAGTTTATATATAACTATTGTGGTAAAAAAATATTTTCAAAAATGAGAAATTTCTTTAAAAATATTTATATTACAACTCCTAAAATATTTTGGTGAAATTTCACTAACTAGGGCAAGGATGGCGAACCAGTGGCACGCGTGCCATCAATGGCACGTGACACAATATCTCGGGCATGCCACAGATAAAAATAGTTTGCATTTTGAAATAATCCTCGTGAAGGATCTCGTTCACGTTTTTGACGCTAAACTGCATGTTTTCATAAGAAATACCATTACAATAAACTACAAGTACTTTCAAAACTTGAAAAAAAATGTCAAAGATTTAGATATTCGTGAGAAACCAGAGACGGAGAAAAAGTTCTCAGAGACGGAGAAGAGATGTTCTCAGTTAAAAAAATTATTGGATACGCTCATGTTTATTACATACCCTGAATTGACTTTATTTGATAAACTGTACTTGTACCAGTTCTGTGTGCTGGGTGGAAATTAAAGAATTTGATATGCAACTGATTGATTTTCAGTATAGTTCAATATGGGTTCAAAAATTTATTGAAACAAGGAAGAAGTTGGAATTGTGATATATTATAGAATGACAGTGATGAAAGTTTGGAAACTTGGAATTCGATTCCAGATACATTCAACTGTTTGAAAAAGCTGATTCATGATATTATAACCACCTTTTCATCTACTTTTGCCTATGTATCATTATTTTCAGAGATGAATAACATTAAAGCCTCGCTCAGGAACCGTTTTACGGATAACTCCAACTCCGCATGCATTCTACTAAAAGTAACATCTTACATTCCTATTATAAGTTGTTTGCCATCTAATCTGCAACATCAAAAGTCACACTAATGTTACCTTATATATAATTTGAACTACAAATATAACTAACACATTTACTACTATAAAGTGCAAAATGTATTTTTTCGTAGCAAATAAAAAGTTTTGAGTTTTTGGTATTTAGATTATTTTCCCCCAATAATCACAAGTTGAAGTTATTTGACGGCAACTCTATACCTCTTCAAACATTTTCTTGGAAAAAATGGCACGTTGATCCATAAAGGTTCACCACCCCTTAACTAGGGCCTATCTTGGAATCTAGCTTCTATCATCCACATATATTACATGAGCATTTTATTTCAAGTAGTAACACTTACTTTATTTTCTAGGATGCGAGTCGTATAGTTAGATTCGAATTCTTATAAATACTATTAATAATGCTCTTCATATTACATATTTATACTTTGACCTATGTGATCAATTAAACCTACTGTAGAGATATCAAGAAAGTTGATAAATCATATAAGCAATAAAAGCTTAATAATGAACCAGTAAACGATAGTAAATATATGATTAATAGTAACAAAATTAAAGTTATATTGATTCAGTGCCCTTTATGCAATACCTATCTATTTATATCTATCTGCTTATAAGGATACAATTAACACAAAATACTAAAAACTGTTTTTAAGAGAATACACGGGACACAAATTAAAATATCTAATCTTTGATGAATTTTTATGAAATTCCGAGTTATATATAGAGAGAGAAAACATTTTCACCTCTTTTCAAACATTTGCAATTTTTTACTCTTGGGTAGAAATTTGAAATACTGTTTTCAAAAAATTTAACTTATATATCCAAAACAAAATTTAAATAATTGACTCATAGAATTGTGAATAAGTTTATGAAAGATTAAGCAAATAGACTTTTAAAGCACATTTTGTAAAAAAAAGCAGTTTGAATACAATCTTATTGTAAGAATTAAAAAACAATTATCAAAATAATAATAAACGCATGTTTTTTTAAATTCAACAATAATACGAATTTAAAACTTTGTGCTTTTCAAGAAAATTTGAACTTCAAACAGCACTTGTTACATAAAAATATTTATTTTAAATAAGAAGAGTTCTAGTAAAATAAAATAAAATCGAAGAGCTCCATTAGAATTCCCTTAACACAAAAACGACACTTGTGACTGAAAAAGTATCCGATTTTCATACATTCTGTTACTAATAAGTGATACCAACATATACAATTTTTGCATTCTAAATTTCCTCAATTTTCTTCAAAGAAATTCCATAATTATATCGATATTTTGTAAGAACCAACAAAGTACATTGCATTAATATTGTTATCAGTTTACCATTATTACAAGACAGATAAAAGTAAACTCACATGTTCTAGGAGACACGCAACTTTTTTTAATAAATTTGCGCATCAAAACCGAACTAGTCCAGACTGTTCATTTTGCATTATTCAGATGCTTCACATCCCCTCGGGATCCATAACTAAGTGATCGCTGATATTCCGAACTTCTGTAACCGTACCCTCATAAACTGCTTATAGTTTGCTTCGTAAAAATGCAGAAAAGTGCCTTCCTTAAACTTTCCAATGACCACGCAAACATAAAACAACCTTAGTCACATTAAGAAGACGTGTTCCTTGGGCAAGAAAATGTATCTATCTTATACGACGTATATTCTAAGAGGACCAATTTCTAGGCCTTCTGAGCGTATATTTATGATCTAGCGAATAACAAAGTTTTGAATATGTGATTTACGACCCGAAATGCATCTTTTACGCCGTTGTTTTCTTCCATAAATAAACAAGTTTTTTTCTTGGATGTTTTATTTTACTCCGGAGGATTTTAGGAGAGGGAAGTTTTGCTTTTTCCCGGAGAAACATAGACTTCTAGGAATTCTTAGAAGAATTACCGCGTAGGAATGAAGTTTTATGCCCCGCAAATATGAATAATTAACTACCTGTATGAATTATATGTGACAATTTTCTAGGAAGAATTGGATTTGCGTAAACCATCAGGTTTGACGTGGTGTTTTTAACTTGGAAGATTCACTTACTTCAGTTATGTGGTAGCATTTTATTGAATATTTTAAAGAATTCTTAAACTCCGGAGAGGGCGCATCACAATTTTGTAAGAAATTATTCATATATTTAGTTTTTATAACAGTTTTATAAATTTTGCTTGCCTTTTAAAATCTGAATTCTTCAATTTTTTTGCATGTTACGTCATAAACTGTTTTTTAGTAATTTGTCAACTTTTCAAGTTTTATCTTCATGAAATTTAACTAAAACTCTGCAGAGGATTCAATGCAACAAGTATAAAAATAGGTATAGAAATAAAAAGTATAGTATAGAAATACAGATAAAGAAATAAAATTATTAAAAAACGAAATAAAATTTTAAAAACCAATTAATTTTTAAATGCATTAATTTTTTAGTGCGTTTTCAGTACAAATATGTGCAGTTAAATTCTGAAAAATTAAATTTTATTGAAATAGATCATAATTAAATTATTTCTAAGTTCTTTTTCCGATCTATTATACTGTGTATTATTTTCATGAAAAAATATAAATAAGTATAAAATTTACTCTTGTTGAATCTATGAAGTAAATGAAACTAAAATTAACACATAAGTAATGTTATTTTATTCTAAGACATCTGAGTCCAGAAACAGATAATTTTAAAGATTTTTAAAATTTACATACACAAGCACATACAAAAACACATTCATATACACATACACACATATATACACACACGCATACACACATATATACACACACGCATACACACAAGAATACACACACGCATACACACATACACACAAGAATACACACATACACAACCATATATATAGTGCTTAATAATCTCTACTGGAGAGAAAGAAATGACTTAAAAATAAAGGATAAAAGAGAATCAAGCACAAATTGGAAACTTAAAACGATGGATATCGCAGTATTATAAACAATGCTGACTAATTTTACTTTTATATAAAAGTGGGGTTTAGCCAGTTTTGTGTCTAGCCAACCTTCCACTTTCTGTTTATAATACTGAGCGAAATCCTGTTAAAAAGGACGGACAGAAGTTTTAAATCTTTTAAAGAAAAAAGGAGACTTACCTATAGATGCATTCAAAATTACTTAGATCACAATAAACTAACGCATACGTACCTTAAAATGATTTAATTTAAATTCTCTCTGTGAGATAAATACGAATTTTATGAAAAATTTCAGTGAATTTTAAGAATTTCGTCGTATATTGAACATTTTTTAGTTTTTTTTATTTCCATGAAGTAATGTATTGCAGGAATACTTAACATGACCAACAGCATATTTATTTTTAACTCTCATGTTTTGCTTTTTAATACTTTCATTCAAAAAGTTTTTGAGAAGATAAAATAACAAATAAAGTTAATTATTTCACAAATTGGAGAATTTTTTATAACTTTTACCTTGATGAAATTAAAAAAAATCGCCAACTACATCACGCATTTGAAGAAAGAAAAAAAAATCCCATTCTTAACATTAAGTGTTGGATAAATTATGCATTAACTTTCAAAGTTTTGCATATGCAATTAATTATTCCTCTTTTTAGGTGCGTAAAAAACGCTTCAATGGGCCAAGGAAAAATAGCATAAGAGCCATAAATGTTCATCATATTCATCTAGCAAAAAAATACCATAATCTTTCTTACCTCCCCCCCTTTTTTTTTTACTGTATGCGTTTAATAGTTACAAAAAAGTGCTACTGCTCTGTCATTTGTAAGTAAATGATGAACTATGATGTCATTCTTGTAAGATAGAAGAGTGATTTATTATCATCCGTAACAATGAACTAAATCTTGTACGCTTCAATTTGCATTCCATGTCAAACTTCGAAAAGTTTGTGTTATGCGATAAATGTGTAGGTTGTTTGTCCCAATTTCTCTATTATTTCAATATTTCTTGATTTTAGGGATCATTGATTGCGTTCTCAACCTTTTTCAAAAACTGTCAATATCATTCTTGAACTTAAAACTATTTTAAATATTATTTTAGGTTTTTAAATGATATGAAATGATCCCTTTTCTCTTTAATGGGCTGCATTTTGTCAGCGAAGCCTTTGCAGACATGGCAAGTTCCCCAAGTGTGACAGCCATTTCACTAGTGGCGCCATCTAGTCGTTAATTTTAATTCAAGTTCTCATCGGATGCTACGTATTTCCATGATTTAATTTTGCCGAGAGTACCAGAACCAAATTGATACTCAGGCGATCTTTTACATGCTACATAATCGTATGACATACGTCCTACGATTTTCGCATCTAGTAAATCGACTCCAGACGGGATTGAACCCGTATCTTTAGTCTAACTAAGCGGGTGCGCTACCTATAAGCCCCCTAGCCGACAAATAATATTCAGTGTTTCACCGAAAAATGGACTGAGAACGTAATATATATAATAATTTCAATTGAAAATGTTACTGATCCATTTATTTTTTGCATTATTTTTTGAATGATTCATGCTATTTTTTAAATCATTTTCAAAAACTGAAAATGCTCAAATAAATTTCTCATGGATTAATTCGTAAGAGAGCTTATTTTTTTGTATTTTGCACATAAATCATTTTACAGTCCCTTATGTTAATATAATCACTTATATCTTAAGCAATTTCATGTAATAACTGAGATAAAGTGCTTAGTTTTTGTAAAAATCAAAACCCTGAAAGTCATTTCAAAACTGAATAACGTAGGAACATATCAGAATTGAAAAATTTTAAAATGTGTTCAAGTCTTTTGGTGCAGAATGGGCCCCGTTCTTGTTATTTTTGTGTAAACTTTTACCAATTTTTCCCCACTTTAGTAATAATAATTTCTTTTTATCTTCTTAGTTTTAGCATATTTTTCTTAAAATGTACTAACAAATCTACCCCCCCCCCAAATCCCCATATCTCTATTTTTTTTTAAATTTGTCACAAGTAGTTGGATACCATAAGAAAATAATTATTTTCGATTAAACTTTAAAAATTATTAAGAGAAAAGCATGAATTCTACATTTAAATAATTCCCAGTTTCCAAATTAACAAAGACTATCATTGTTAATTTGGAATTGGATGAGAATAATCTAGGTTGTTCACGGAATGCAAATGCTCAAAACTGCCGGAAGAATCAATTTAGAATTTTTTTTTTGCTATTTTATCAATCAAATTTAGAATTCCCTAAATATTATATTTCGTCTCTTTGAACTTTAAAATTCCAAGAAGAATATCACAGACGAAATCATGCATAACCGATAGAACACGTGGGTTGTTGTGAACTTTTCAAATACTCTTTTTGTACCCAAAGAACCATAACACTTGGTATAACGCTGTCGAGGTCATCGAACCAAGTGATAGAACATGTCTTTCAAGAATTTAAAACTGGTAGGTCGCATGTCGGAAGATTCATCTATTTCGGGGAAGTTTCTTTGAATTTTAAAAGGAGGCTGGCCTGTCCCAGAATTCGAATATGGAAAAGCTCTTTATCCGGGAACTCGGGTCATAAAATTCGGGTCCTTGGCTGTAATGTATTAAAGAACCTTTTAGTAAAATTGTTCACTAGGTTCACTCCGCTGTATTATGAGGCGGATGATGTTGTCCATCTCTTAGAATATTTTATTGTTGTTTTCTCAAGAAAAGGCAGTGCCCATAACTTTTTTGGAATTTTATGTTCTTCAGGAATGCTCTTGTTGAAGATTAGCTTTTACTTGTCTTAATATCTAAAAAATATATAGTTTGAAAAAACTAAAAAACACTTTTTTATAGTTAATCGAACTAAGTTGTAACTTAATTATTGAGTCACCAAATCTGGAAATGGGATCTGAAATTAGTCACCAATAGCGGGAGGGGTTTCGAAAATGAGAAATCGTTAATCCTGATGAGGACAATGGAACACAATTTTTCACATGCATTAGTTTTTTTTTTATTCCCATTTTCAGAAAAACCAGATAATTGTTTATACGTAGGTAAGAAATTGCTGATGCACATTTTCTCGCTTTTTAGTTTGTAACTTAATCTTTAAGTCGCCAAATCTGAAAATGGCACATGGAATTAGTCACCAAATGGAAAGGGTATAATGAATTAGTCACCTAATCTGGAAATCGTTAATCGTGATGATCCTTTTCAGGACAATGGAACAAAATTATTGTATTGTCATTGGTCCTGGACAAGTGAGCAAAATTTTGAATTAATCTGACTTTTTAAAGTGAGTAAATTTGAGTTTAAAGATTCCGTTACATACAAGTGAACTATATAAAAGGGTATTAAAAATACCTGTGTATATATAGATCCACATCAAATTTTGATATATATTTCATACATTTTCTTTTAAAGATTCATTTATTTAATGTGACACAAATTATGATTCAATTGACAAAAATCGGTCAAAAATTCAAATGAAATTTTTTAGAATTTTTTTTTTATATAATTTTATGTAATTTCACTAAATTTTAAAGTTGTAACTTAAAAAAAATTCCGAGCTATGTTAACTTTTATGTTCATTTTTATTCACATCCCAATGGCAAATAAAAATTTTAAGCGGATTTATCTCAGAAAGAAAATGTAACTCATTTATCTTTATTCAAAATGATAAGGATTTTGTTCTATTGTATCAAATGCTTTAAGAATTTTTTTACCTATTGCTATTAGTGTATATAACGCATATTGGAAGATTTTTGAATCAAATCAATACGTATTTTTTTTAAAAAAAAGTATGTGAATGTAGAATTTACACATTTTTTAAGTAATTTTCAGTAAGCATTCAGCAAAAGAAGTCTTTTACAAATATCAATCATGCTAGCAGAAGATACATACCAACTTTTGTGATACATAGATAGAGATATTTGCAAATTAAATTTCACGATAATACATCAATTATTGTAGGAGGAGTAGCAGTTTTTAAAATACCTTCATAAATTTTAACTCTTCTTTAAAAAATTATATGGTTAGACTTTTGCAATATTTTGACCACAAAACTTTTTATGTTATACATATATATACATAGGTTACAAGCAAAAAAAAATTGCAAAATCATTAAATCAATTTTTTTATAAATTGTATTATGTCTTCTTAAAACAAAAACCAGTATATTAAAATTCGAGTGCAAAGACGCAATGAATACCAGCTTTATACCAAATGGTCAATGTCATTATAAATATCATTGTTTTATTTCAATCTGTGTATTTATATATTGTAATATATAAATACTTATATGATGTGTTATAATTCAATGTATATTTATGAACTGTAAATAACGGTTCAATATTATTATTTAATATTTTTAAACATCCAGAAATTATTGTTAGATCAAAAAGGAAGGAATCTTTTAAATCTTTTCTGAGAAGCTATAGTGAAGTGTAATTAAAAATGATTAAGCAATTATTAATTGATTATGAATTGACTTACAAATTAGTTAGGAATTGACGAATACTAAACTGACTCTGTTTCAGATTCTAATGTTAAAATTAACTGCATGCACTTATTTACCTAAAATTAATTATTATTATATATATATATATGGTAAATGTAACTTTTTATGTTATTATTTTATGAACAAGAATTCAACATCTGTAGAACTTTAAAGATATGGGAGGACTAATTTAATCATACTACACATGAGAATATTTTGGATTGAAAGTAAGAAATGAAAATATTATTAATTATAAGTAAAAATTATAAGTTCATTAATTCATTATCTTACTAATACAATTTAAACATAATTTACAGCACTAAATAGTTCTATTTAAATGAAACAACGAAGCAATTGGTGAAAAATATTAATGAAAATAATTGGTATTTCTCAAAGGATACTAAACGATACTCTTTTTAAAATTAATCATGTTACGTTTTTTAAAATGAATTATCTGATTAGTTTAATGAAATATTAAAATAGATAATATTTATTAATTTTTATTAATGCTGTATGTAAATTTGTGTCAAAAATAAAAATAAAAAAAATATTTAAATAAAATGTTATTAAAATGGATTTAAAGATTTAAAAGTGTGAACTTCATTTCATATATTATTTTAGCATTATTTACGGATTTTTCTAATCTTTATTTAGCTTAAAAGGGCTAAAATATAAACAAAAACTCTGAACAAATACTTGTCTTCGTTTGCTGTTAATACCCAGAGGGGAATTTTCGTATACACTCCCAAAAGTTCTTTATTTATAAGATTAAACAATTTTAAGTTCATCCTGTGAGTTGCTTCAGTAAGAACAATTTTTATTTATTTATTTTTTACTTTTAAACCCCAAAGGTAAATAAGTCTTTGACTTATGAATGTCAATAGTGAATATCCTCAAGAATATTTGAAAAGTACTTTGTAACAAGAATTCTTCGAAGCATTTTCGCATTTCCTTATCTATATTCTTTTATTTTTTCGTCCCAACTCTCTTTGATCCAAGCATACATCATCTGCTTGAAAAGATTTGTTGTTAGTAGTGCTTTTTTGTCATTCGCTAAGGTGCAATTTGTTATTGAGTTTTATTCCGTACTTGTTTCTCTCGTATTTTCCACGAAGATTGCGCTGTTATTTTGAATCTTCTAAATATATTTGCCATTTCTTTTGTGTGACAGAGCTCCGAGCTTTGGATAAGACATTCTGCGTGTTGTTTATTTTGAATCCGATGTCGTTTTCGAGTGCTTGTTGAATTTTCGTACCAGAAATAGGCGGGTTGGGGAGGAGAATGGTTTGACAGTTCCTGTTATGATATTCCTCGTCTTTTGAAGACTGTTTTTCTTCATATATAAATTGAAGACTATTTTAAACTTAATAAAAATAAAAAATTTCGTTTCGACGTTCAATAAAAGTACTTTTAGATTTATGTTTTAAAAGATTTTGGTGTTTCTGCATTGTTAAGTAAATTGTGAAAAAGTGTTTTCACACAGATCATCGTTAGTGACATTCTCTTTCTGTTTGTTTAGAAACGTTTTAAAAATTTTCGGGAAAAAGAAGGATAGTGAAAAAACTGTATTTGCTGAATTGCTAGTAAATGAAATTTTTGTAAATGTTCAAGCATAAGTACAATTTAAACAATATGGTATTTCTTATATTTGTAATAAATTAGTAATTTGAGTAAATAATTTTTTCTGCTCTTTGCTAGAATACTATTTTTGTAAATAATAGGAATTCCATTTTACTTAAGGTATCCGCTTTTTTTGGAACTATGATTTAAAAAAAAGAACTTTTAAATTAACAACTTTTTTGATATTTAGTATATTTAAACTAGAATATACATATCAAATTATTTTAAGAAAATTATTACAATAAAAAGTTATTTAAATGCAATATTGTGGCAAAAAAAGAAGGAAGAATAAGATATTTTCAAAACATTCTCCTTTTATGAAAAATGCCTCGACAATAAAAACATTTTGTTTGTTCATAGCTAAGACTAATATACAGAGCTAGGTTTTTTGAACCAATAGGTAACTAGGTTTTTTGAAATAGATATTTTAGAAGTAGATTTATTCTTATTTTAATATACCAGAGTAGAAAAATTTTTACAAAAAGCAACGGTTATTAATTCAAATGATGGAATTCTGAAGATAATGCGATTTTTTTTTAAATCGTCATGTGCAGGCTTTGTAAGGAAGCCTTAGCTATAAGCAGAGTATATATAAACTATAGTATACACATGAGCTGTATAGTATATGTTAGCTTTTTATGTAGAGTATATGTAGCTATGTATATATAATCTACAATAATACTCTGCTTATATATAAGCAGAGTATTATTGTATTTTTTTGAATTTTTTGAATATCTCGCTAAAACATTGTGAACATTTTGTATGAATTATAGAAGCATTGAATATTGCACAGTTTACTTTTGTAATTTCTTTTGAAAGGAAGGATAGAGTACTTTTTAATTCTCAATACAAGTACCAAGGTATGGAAGTTATTCTCATTAATGCAATATAAAATCAGATCGCATCAGAAGTTAACTAATATCCGTTGCCTACTAAAAAAAAAGAACCAGTAATAACAAAGCGTTATTCCTTTGTGTTTTTCAACACACTGTCTGCGGCTACATCTGAGCAAAATTGTAACAGACGTGTACGGAAATTCATTAATAATATGTTTCATCTAATGAAGGGTTTTATTGATGTTTCAGCGGCAAACTTTGACAGCCGGCAATCGAAACAACCCAATATTTTATTTGGCTCTTTGTCCCCAAAACAAGGGGAAAAATAATAGTCCCTATGGAGGCTATAATGCTTTTCTTTTTTTTCCCCCTCTTCGATAACTCCTAAGCACGGTCATTGCTGTTTTGATAAAAGAACAAAAACCGATGATTCTCTGTAGGTTCCTCTTTTTTTTTCTCTTTTTTTATTATGTCCCCTTCACCTCCTGGTTAACCCTAACTGTATTTCGTAGCCACCAAACTCGAAGGGGGTAGAGAGAAAACCTGAATGAGATGATGGCTCAGGCTTAGTTGTTTTTTCGTTTTTTTGATTATTTTTACCCTCGGGGACATACAGGTTTTTTTGATTCAGTTTTCAGTAATCAATGAAGGTCAAATGTAATATCTTCCGGGGTTGTGGAGGAATTTGTAGTGGAAGAATCGGTTTTCGCAAACACGATATCGTTTCTCAGGGTCATTGACTTTGAAATAAAACGTTTGTTTTGGGTCCCCGAGGAGGAGTTAGTTTGAAGTAATCGGAGTTTTTTCTTTTTTTCTTTTCGTAGTTCTTGCATTAAAGCTTACAGATGCTGCAGTGCTATGACCTGAGATTCTTTCGTTTGATTTACATTAGATTTCGTTTTGCAGTGTTTTTGTTTGATATTGCTGCTGTGATACACTTTATCACAAGGTTGGACTATACAGACAAGAAATGTTGTACTTTTTTTAAAAATAAATTAATTATTAGTCAGAAGGAAATATTTTTTATTATTAATCTATAAAAATTATTTGGTAAATTAAAAATTATTTGAATTTGATAAGGTAATTGTTTAGTCGTTCATTTGCTATTGATGTAACAAGAACTTTCCTACTCAGTTATCGAGCAATTTTGTTTCGATTTTTTTTTAATTACAAGATATATTTGTTGTAAGTCTCTGATTTTATTTTCATTAAAATTCTATAAAGTTCTACTAAAATTCTTTTTTAATTCAATTTTTTTTTAAGGAAAATTAAATTTTTTTTCAGAAATCAATTGAAATAATACTTTTTTTTTGTTAAAATTTCTTTATATATATATATACTCTGATATATTAAAATATGCATAAATCATTCCAAAATTATATATTTAAAAAATCCTGGTTCAGACTCTGTAGAAAAGTTTCTACTATAATATATAAGCAAAATATTATTATTATAGAAGCATTTTTTCATTAAGGCGAAAATGCGTTATTTTTTTAGTCAAAAAGGTACATTTTAATAATAATTCTTGAACAATATTAGTAAAATAGTTCAAAACGTGTATTCTAATTCAACTGACACTAAATATATATAAAAAAAAGTTTTTTTTATGCGCTTTTCCAAAACCTTGGCTTGGTACGCTGTCGTCTTAAAAAAAGTATTTCTATGAAAAAAAAACCTTTTTTTTTTTCAAATAGCATTTTAGAAGCTACGATTTTGCTCACATGGCAAGTCCCCCAGCGTGAGAGCCATATCATAAGTGGCACCATCTAGTGGCTTTTCCGGCTACCAAATTTTTCATTCTTGAATTTATTAAATTCAGTCTCTCGTCGGAAACTAAATATTGCCATGACTCAATTTTGCCGAGAGTATCAGAGCCAAATTGATACTCAAGGGATCTTTCACAGGTCATCTAATCATGACACGCGTGCCTACGATTTTCGCATACAAAAAAATCCATCACCTCCAGCCAGAATCGAACTCGCAACCTTAGGCTTACGAGGTGGGCACTCTGCCTCTAAGACTGTGCTTCTCAAACTTTCTATATTTGTAACCCAATATTCAAACATAATTTTCATCGCCCCCTCCCTACATACAGTAACAATGCATTGAATTCAATATGCTATACTTTGACGCTAAAGCTACAATGCGCCTTTAACCTCTTAAGTGCTTTGGCGTATATAAACTTTTCTTTCAGCTAAAGCGTTGATTGCCCCGGACGTATATATACGTTTTTCCAAAGTACGATCTTTTCTGTGCACTGCTATCCATAAAATTATTCCGAAGGCTTTGGAATGTAATAAAAGGACCTTGACGGTGTTTGGAAAGAATTTACTTATTTATTTCGTTTCTCCCCCCCCCCTACGGGGATAACGGTGGCATTGGAGAGCAAATCACGTAACTTTTAATCAGAAGGTAATGGATTAATTATAAACCGTCCAAATTATCAAGATAAGAGTTATTTTTTTGTACATAACAAGTCCATGGGGTCACTGGTGATTGTTAAATTTATTCTTAACTTGGTAGTGTTAAAATCAGTTATAAAGCACGTTGTGCAGTACTGATACATTTATAAGTATATTATATCATTTTATTTTATTTTTATTAGTCAAAATGTATTTTGTTTGTTTACTTTCAGTAAATTAATAATTTTTTTATTAAAAAATAATCTTTTGCTCACAACTTTTCAATATGCTGCGCCCCCTCGCAGAGTTATCACGTTCCCCTAGGGGGAGCGCCCCTCAATTTCAGAAACACTGCTGTAAGCCACTGAGCCAACTGTATTTGTAGTTTGAAAACATAATTTTCATTTATTACGATATTAAATTACCTTTGAACTACATTTGAATGCTTATCTTAGTTCGACTGCATATACTAGCGCTACTGATGAATCACCCCTAAAGACACTTCAAGGGAAAATCTCGCTTCTCTCTGAAATTGCACCGCAATTTTCTTTCCGGGGCATAAACCACTCAAGATGGTAATTCTTTGAAAGCGTAATCACTCAAAGAAAGCTCATAACACCTGTATAATGAGAGAAATTTATATAAAAAAATACTCGCTAAAGTTTAAATTGAACATTGTGTCAACCTCGGGAAATAGTGTTTAGAGAAAGTTTTATTTGGAATGGGAAAGTACACCTGCTTGTGTTTTGCGATAATTAAATCTTTCCGTCCTTGTGAATTCGGAATGGGAGTGCTTATACTTTTTTTTTATCTCCGTTTGTGTGCTCTGAGATAGATAGAAAAATGAAAGCAAACGCTTTTCCGCAAAGCCCGTTTCTGTGAAGTTTGCGTTCGTGAAAGTAATTTGCTTCTGAAACTTTTTCTTTTTTTGTTATATTTTGCGTATTTTTCCTTCTTTTCAGAACCTTTTTAGAAAATTATTGTGTGATTTATGCTCTTAAGAAGATCAAAGCAAATGTTTAGATTTCTTTTTTTGGAGTAAATAAATAGTTGCCCATTTTTTAGTCTGTTTGTGCTTTAATGTATGTATACATATATATGGTACTAAGACACACTCTCATTAACTGTATTTGCTTTATTATTCGTTTCTAGACGTAAAAATGATAATTATTTATTTAATTATTATTTTTTCGAATAAGAACTATGTATTTTGCGAATGAATAAGTTTTTCAAACATAATTTATCAGAGAGTATTTTAAATTTTCCCGAAATTCGACACTTTTAATGTTTAAAGAGAATATTTAAATCTTCTATAACGAAATAACAATGAAATATTATACGTATTTATCTTTTCAACCGTCAAACCAATCGTGCTTAAAAATATAAAAAATGTAACTAGAAGCTATTTTAGAAACATTTAGAAAAAGAAAGAATTGCTGTGAAGAAAAGAAAATGAAAAAAGGCGCGTTTCGTTTATTATTTATTATATTTATTTCCAAAGGGTTCTATAATCCGATTCAAAGATAAACAAAGAAATTTTTACATTAATTGTTCTTATTATATTCTTCTTTTTGATTGTTTGAAATTTGCTTCATACATCTCATTGAAAGGGAACAAAAGATTTCGCTGTAACCGCTTCTATCAGTGTTCGATAAGTCTCTTTTCAGCTTCAAATCGAAATAGGCACTTGAACATGAATTTATAAACTGAAAAAAAAGTCATTTTTTAAAAATATTTGTAATTATTTTTGATACTGGATTTGTGTAGCGCTTAAATGAAACTTTACAGTTGATTTATTTTTATCACGGATGAAACAAAAATGTATATTATTAAACCTCTCGACAAACATTTTTCATTTGAAAAGGCTTTCCTAAAAAGAAAAAAAAAAAAAAATGTTTTTGATATATTTAAAGAAAAACATTTTTTTTCAAATGAGGTAACTTTTATTTTAAATCTCTGGACTTGAGCAAACTCTTAATGCATCAATTCTAAACTTTAAAAAAAAAGTTAAAAAAGACAATGGGACATTTTGGTTGAAACTATTCATTTTTTTTTGTTCCTTTTGTTTTATCGCAACAATCGCCATCTCTATTAATAACTCGCCAAGTTGGCATCCCCCATTTCCTATGTGTCGAACTCTCTGAATTGGCAACCAGGTGCTTCGTTTCATATCATGTCACCAATAGGTTGCAATCATACGTAAGTGCCTTTTTTTACTGATTTTTTTATTGCAAAATATATAATTTCTTTCAAATTATTCATAATACACATCCTCTCCCTTTCTCCTATACTACTCACTTATCTCTTTTTATAAACAATATTCATTGTATTGAAAATAAATTCTCCTAATTTTGGGATCTCTTGCAGTCATATAAATAAAAATGCTCAATCAGTCATATAAATATAAATATTTCTATGTTTCATAATATAAGTCATGTTGTCATGAGCACGAACTAATGGCTGGAGCTGTCAAGTCGCGAGCTTGAGACCTGATGCCACCAAAGACCTGTGAAGAAGAGCCGATGTATTTTAACTCTGCCATAGCTCAGAATCTTCACGTTGGAGTGGTGGGGGAGCTCGAAGAGGTTTTGCGAGCTCTGGTGTCGTCTTCGTCACTTCACTGTGGTTGAAAATTTCAATGTCCGTCAATAAAGCCTTCGCGTTTCTTTTAGAGCGCCACGTCTCACACTCCTTTATTAATGTATCCGACTAATTGCGACAACTTTTTAAAAAAGTTGGAGATATGGAGATTTTTTTGTTGTTTTTAGATTTGTTTAGTGCTTTTAAGGAAAATATGCTAACATTAAGAAGAGAAAACGAAATTATTATCACTAAAATGGGGAAAAATGGGTAAAATTTACAAAAAATAACATAAACGCGGCCAATTCTGTATCAAATGTTTATAAACGAATTTTCAATTCTTCAATTCTGATGTGTTGCTATGTTATTCATTTTTGGAATGATTTTCAGGATAAGAAATATTTTAATTTTTACAAAAACTAGAGCACTTTATCTTAGTTATTATATGAAATTGCTTAAAAAACAGTGATTATATTCACATAAGGGACCGTAAATTTTGTAATAAAACAGTGATTGATAAATCTGAAGGTTCAAAAACTTCTACTATTATACAGAACATACACAAAAAATTTCAGTTAATTATTTTCAAAACTTTTTAGCAATCGCTCTTGCCCCGTTTGAGCATTTAAAAAAAACACATCTCGAGTAAAAAGCGTTTTAAAGTATAACACACCTTGCTTTTACTAAAACACTTGTAGTTTTTGTTCTATTGAACGGAAAATAAAAAACTTGGTAGTTTAATAAAGCTAATAAGATGATCTATAAAACAAAATCATTAAAAAATTTGTCCATTTTTGGCAAAATTCACAATTTTAGGTTAGTCGGATACCTTAATTCGCAAGGCCGATTTTAATAAAATGAATGCTATTGTGAATTTAAATCACATTACATCAAGCTTTTAATTGTACGAACGTATATATTTTAACTGTTTAAATAATTACATATAATCTAAATAGATATAAATAAATCGATAATAAATAATTATAAATTTTTAAAGTTTTGATCTGAACAATTTTTGAAATAGTTGGATCTTGGTATGAAAATATAAAATTATTTTTCTTGAATTTCGTGTTATTTTGAAAATTAATTGAAAAAATGATATGCGTTTTCCATTCAGACTTATTTCATAGAGAAGGCGATAATTTAAGACAAACTATACATATAACACCTATCGCTATACCATCCTGACAGCACTTTCTTAGAATTTCATTTCAAATATATTTAATATTCAAATTAGTTTACACAATTCTTATATTCTATTTTATTTAGAAATGAACATCTCTTTCGAAATGAGAAATTATTTAATCAAATTAAATCATCTTATTAGTTCCACAACTCACAACTCATAAAAAAAACTTTAAAATGCTATAAAGAAAGTCCTCCTTGTTCAATTTTGTCGGAATTTCGAGAGTTGATTTATATCAAAATCCTTAAATAAGTTGAAAGTTATCGATTCCGGATGAGAAAAGATTAAATTTAGTGAATCTCAAATCCCCTATCCATTCTATTTTGATATTCAAATCAAATGCAGATAACAGGGTTTTCGCTATTGTCGTAAAGTTTTCTACCTAACCAATTTTATGTGAAGAAAAGCCTCTATTCTTTAATTTTGTTGTTTTCCCTTTTCTTCAGCGAGAATAGGAAATCCTGTCTGCTAGTTGCTAAGGATATATAAGATTAGATATTCTTTGTGGTTACTGGATATAAAGGGCTTCCATGGTCTTGTATTGTAATATATTGTAAGCTTATATTGTTTCTTTTAAATGCCGATATTGGGTTTTCTCTTGTGAATGATTTACTGCATTTCTGGGGAAGAAATTAGCTTAAATAAAGTTCCAAAAATAAAACTTTTACTAACTTACAACCAAAAGGACTTTTCATTAAAGTCATTTTTGTTAAGTCCACAATATTAAGGAGGAAACAGTTGAAAGCTAATCTGAAAGACATTCACGCGGGAAAACAATTTGTAAAATGGAAAACTTTCTTCTTTTAAGTATTTTACATTCCAATTGAAGACTATTTCGTGAGTGAATGTCATGAAAATGATTCTGGATTAGGCATAATGTTTTGAGTAAATAGAACATATCTAAAAATATCTGTTTGTATAATAACCCTTTAAGATCTAGCTAGCACAATCGTGCGGATTAGACGTTCTTATCTCTTGTTGACACGAAAGTATTTTATCCTTAAATATTACATTTTTCTATTATTAATTCTATACTAACACAGATAACACTTTAAAAATAATGAAAATATTTTTACAACCCCTTTGGAGCGTGAATGGTTCCTGCATAAATTTGCGGATTGGATTTTAAAGGGATATTCCTCCTCCTCCCCATTTTTTTAATTGATGAGTCGGAATATCTACCTGTAAACTATGAAAAGTTTATCATGTTTCTACTCGTGCAAGTTGAATCTAAATGATCGATTCCGGTTAATTATGTGTTACATTTTCAAGAATATAGGATAATTCGGAAAGACGTATATATACGTCCAAGGAATTCAAAGTACTGGTTGAGCAAAACGGATATATACGTCAGTGGCAGTTAAGGGGTTAATTTTGTCTTTTATAAGACGAACCCGATCTTCATTCGGACAGAAAAAGTACCCCTATTTTATTATATGTTCACGTGGAGATATTAAGCATATATTTTTAATTATAAAATATTTTGTGTCCTTAAAGTATCTGAACAAGTCCGGAGTACTTTTAAACAAAACAGCATATTAAAAAAATGCTTTTTTAGAACTCAATACCAGTAAATACTAATATTTAACTAACAATATTTAAAATAAATTGCATAAATTTTACAAAAATCACAATTATAAATGAAATTTTAGCAATATTTTTGAAAAACTTCAAAGAAATTAGAGAAAAAAGTAATAAACTTATATTATAAAAGTATTACTGTAACAAATTAGATACATTTATCTAGCAAATGTACTAAAATTTTAATGTTTTATTAAAATTTTGAAAATTTCAGAGCTAATTGAGTAAACATGATAAGAAATGGGACATTCTTTATGAGACCCATTATTTAAATAACAAGCCATAATCCAAAAGGTATTCATACAATAAGAAATATTTTAGTACATTCTCTAGAAAATAACATAAATATTAGGTTCAAAAAGTTTTATAGAAATCAGTTTGTAACACTTTGAGTTATCAGACGCTCCATGATAGATTTTGAGCAATTTAAATGCCTACTTCTGGTAGATCAAAGACCCACTTTCGGTTTTTCTAACTATATAAAATTGATTGTAATTTGGCCTTTAAAAGCGTAGAAATAAAAAAAGAGTGTTTTGTAAAACAAAAAGATAGTTCTATTCAATAAAGTAAAAAACAAAAATATCTTTCTTGACCGAATTTGTCATTTTCAAAGTGTTTGGTTACTATAAATTTAGAAATATTCTGTAAGTTAGTAAACACAGATTCAAATCTACCAACTCCAAAGCATCAAAGATCCGTTGTGCTATTTTATTAACAAACTCACTTCGACTCAATTCCAAGTATTTGCAAAATTTAATCTCTCTTAGCCGACCGAGCGCTAAATATGCATCTCGTATCACCTTCAAAAGACCGACCTCGATGCCCTCTATCAGCAAATCTAAATCGAAAATTGAAGACTCGATGTGAGGCTGGCGAGGAAAAGTGCCTCATAGACTGAATCCAAGACACAGGTCCTGAGAATGACCACTGGCGCGTGACGAGAGAAAGGGAATCACGCGGAAGATGGGAGTCGTGCCCTGCAGGGGAGGCACTGGAGCGTTTTGTTCCACCCCTCACCGTTCCCCTGGGGTGGTTCTTGGCAGGAGCCCCTCTTATTCTAAAAGTATACTTTACAACTAGAAAGGAATGGAATTTGGCATTAGAATCGATGGTAGATATTTCGAAATCATATTCGATCAGCTACAGCAGGTATCGGGAGAAAAATAAGTAATGGTTTTCCTTGGAATACTCAAGTCGTGTGAAGCGTTTGGGGTGGATGGGCTCCTTTTTTGATAAGAATGTGGGGAATTTTTATGTGGGAATGGGGAAATTTGAATACTATGTTTTATTGAGAAGTGTTTTCAAATTTGGCAATAGTTTGGAAAGTTGCAGATGTGAATAAAGCTTATTACAATGTTTTGTCCTGCTTTAGGAATTTAAATTAACAAGATAAATAAATTTTTAATTAACTAACTATTTTCTTAGTCTAAATGTTTTTATTTGTCCTTTCTTTTAATTGTTTAATGACAAAATATACAATGTGATTACAATTAAATATCCACTCTCAAAACGTTCTAAAAAAGAGCCACTGTGCTCAGAACTTCAAATTTGAGATGAACGTACTTGAAGAAAGTGGAAATGGTGTAGCTTCAGAAAAAAAATCTTGGTGTTTTCATTGTTGTTTTTTATGCAGTTTTTGGCCCAATGGAAATTGAAAACCGATTTCCCCCCCTCAATGCTATGACTTTTCATTAACAGTGCAATAACTGTTGAATGACTTGGAAGTTATTTTTTCGGTGAAAAAACCTAAGTAATAAAGCACATAGAACAGTACAATTGGTTTAATGTGCAACACATGCCAAGGCCGTTGTAATGCGATCACTGACAGAGCTAGTCCTGAGTGGACCCTGTATCAAAATTCCTGGGGGGCCGTCGTCCTCGTCACTTGACCGAAGTACGAAATTACAAGGTCCATTGCCAATTGTCTCATGTTGTGTTGTTGTTTCTAATACCACCTGTCCGACGTAGTCAGATCGCCCCATGAGAATACACCATGGCATCGGGCTATATTGCACGCCTGTCGTTAGCCATAGCTTTGAGCACTATGCAGGTGACAGTACGATTTGACTTGGTTCCATCCCAATTTTGAGGACTAGCGGCTCGACGGCTATTTAGAGTACCCCCATGCCGCGAGGGCACTGTACATTTACAAAATCCATGCCTTCTCCGGGATTCGAACCCAGGCCTTACGGCATAGCAGTCAGTATCGCTAACCACTATAACGGATGGACGACCTCATGTTGTTTTGTAGGGAGACGCTAAAAAACACTCAATCAAAAATTTTCAATAGCCATTACTGTATGGTATCCTTTTAGATACAATATTTAAGGGCTAGAGAATTTTATATTTCCCAATTATTGGAAAAGCAATGTAATAATAATAATTAGTACTACATTCTCAAAAAGAACGAAGACTATTATTCTCCCCCTTTTTGAGAATTGTTTTACTAAACCTTGTAAAATATTTCCTCAAGATATGGTCACATTAAAAGAAAAAAAGAAATACAACCCCAAACAAGATGATAACTGATTTAATTTCCTTCTTTTCTTTTGCATCGTATACTTTTTACACTGCTGTATTTTCATCTTATTAAAAATGTTATATATCTCATTAAAAACATTTTAAAAGTTAAATAGAAAATATAATGCAAACAATCTTTATCCAAGATGTAGTATTAATGATAACATATATATATAAAATACATATAAAGATTGTCTAAACTGAAAGAAGGGCATAATATACTTTAAATAATACCAGGCTGCAACGATCACCATTCTTAATCTCTGGACGAGCCATCTCTCCTTTTTTTCTCTGAGTAATTCCCCCCAAAAAGGATGTAACCGATGACGAGTACGGCGAGACATCGGAGCGAAAAATAAGGAACAGAAGGAGGCCGATTGGGTGAAAGAGAAAGAAGAAGGAAAAAGGATAGAAGCTCGGCAGTGAAACAAGGACGTAGGGGCCCTCCTTTTTCTGAAGATTGTTACTCGTTCTTCCAAGCTCCAACCATCTTGTTTCCACGGTACATCTAACTTTAGAACTCAATTTTAAAAGCAGTTTTCTTTCGACTTGATAAGGTTTGCTTCTTCTTTTCTTTTCGTGTTGGTTTCGACAGGGTAAATTATTTTTTCTCGGAAGTTTTTTTCTTTTACTTTTTCTTTCTTTTTTTTGAAAAAGAGGACGTAGGGATGAAATGGCTGTCAATAAATGTGATTTTGGAACTGTGATAGGCCGTAGTAGTAATTTCGTCTGAGAAGAAGACTGGATGTCTTGTTAAGTTAAGATTTAAATTGTTTGTCGTCGGAAAATCCATTGCCTCGTTCGTTCTTGAGGAGGGAGAGTTACATTGTGTTGAAGTGATTGGACTGATAGAAGAGGAAAAATGTATGTCTTAAATAATAGAATACTTCGAAGTTAACTGACTTTTTCAATTTTAAATTCTGGTTTCTTTTCTTAGGCGTCGTTGGATTGGAATTGTTCCAAGTCTTCTGTTTACTTTGTGGGGATATTTTTAGACGAATATGTTACATGTTTATTGTTTGAATTCTGTTTCATGAATAAAAAGATGCATCCTATAGTTTACACTTAACACAAAGATTTAGAATTTTATAGTTTCGGTTTTACTTGCAGCTAAATTTGATTTAAAGATATTTTTTCAATAACCAATATTTTTAAGATATTGTTATTGATCTACTAATATATGTTAAAGAAAATAGATCAGATTTTATTATTTTTGTATATTCTAGATTATTAATTTTTGTTGTCTTTTTTATACAATTCTTACGTATTTGATACATTTCAAAATTATTTTCTCGGTGATATTTGAAAATTGTTATACAATTATTTTCATTTAATTATTCAAGGTTTAAAATTATTTCTTTAGGGGACTGCGATTTTATATTTTTCCAATATTTTTTTTGTGTGCATATGTTGTATAAAATGTTCTTTTTGCGTATTTTATATAAAATATTCAATTTATTATATGCATAATTATCATTTGATAAAATATTATATCTTAATATGTCACTAAAAATGGAATCAGTGACAAACATTTTGATCGCATGGTAACAATTCTACACAAAATCTTTAATATTAATTTAGTTAATATTAATTTAGAGAAGACCTAATTAGTTTACTTTAGTTAAATTATATTTTTCATTTCCTTCGCTGCTCTCTTTCAAAACTCACGTAGAAAATTTCTGATCTTACATGAAATTCATTTTCCAATTAGACAAAATGTTAGAAGCTATTATTACCGTAAATATTACCTGTCAAATACTTATGCTATTATACATTCGCCGATGCTGCTATACATAATAATTCATATTTACATAAGGACATATTAGGATTCACAATTCCAGTAATTATAAATTGTGATTCGCGTATTTAGTTTAATTATATATTAAAACTCCATTTAATGTAATTTAATCATTGCTATTAAATAGTTATGAGTACATTAAATTAAATTATACATTCCTGCTTAATTTTATTAGGTATCGGTAAAGCAAGGAAGTTTTGATTTGGGTATATTTCAAATTTTAAGATGACGTATAGTTTATGTTTTATGTGTTTTCATACGAATTTAAGTAATTGTCATAAGAATCATTTCATTATTACATTTATATTTTTGATCGATTGATTTTAACATGAATAATAAGTAAAAAAAAAAACTTTTAATCGCATAAAAATATGAGCAAATTTCATATTTATTTTTCTGCTTCAAATTGCCAAATATTTTATGACACTTGAAGAATATGTTTTTGCATTAATATAATTTCAAAAACTGATCCCAAAATATTTTCAGAATGTAATTTATAGGGCTAAATAGTTAGTATTTATTAAAAAAATATTTATATAAATTTCATATTATGTAAGGATGCAGGGAATTTAGTGTTATTTTATTAAAATTTGCGCGCTAAGCGCTATATATAAATGACAAGCAAAACGTTGGTAATTCATAAACTATTTTTATCCTATATTACTTTTTTCTTAGAAATGAAAATTTATGATATGAATAACAAAAATAAAACAAGAGTAGTTTTTAAAACTATAATTCAAATTTAATAAACTGATAAGAAAAGACCGACGCAAAGTCGGTTATCAAAAATAAAAATTTCTATAAACTGTTATGATTTAAATTTTAATGCTTTATTTAACACTAGAAAGACTGAAACTTAGTATATACATATATTGCCCAGAAGCAGTCAAAATGACTGCATTGTGAAAGAATAACTAATGTGCAAAACATTTGTTTAAAATTAATTTTTAATATTTTTTATATCATTTACAATCATATAACAAGTTATTAGGTAATCTTACCAATACAAAAATGTACTTCACTTAGAAAAGAAAATATATTCTAAAAATTCTAAGAAATGGTGTCATTATATACGTAATTGTTTTTCTAATTGAAATTAAAAAGTAGTCAAAATGACTTCCTTGGGCAATCTAGTGTTAGAAATATATAAAACATATAAAAATATAAAAGCATTAAAAGCATATAAAGCAATATAAATTTTAAGTAAGGATATTTTGGCCTTTAAACATGCAGTTTCCTAAATTTACAAAGAGTTTTGTTACAATGTTCATTTTATGTGGGAAAAGATATAACTGTCTTTGAAATACTTAGAAACTACTTCCCTCTTTCGTTCCTTAAGTAAATTTTGGTGGTGTTAACTCTCCAAGCAACTCTCAATTTAAGTGCACTTAATTTTGTCCAAAGAAGCCTCGGGGGCGCTTTTATAGAAGACGAATCAAGACCCGCAGGCTGTTAGGATCCTAATTAAACGGAAAAAGGAATCTGGAAACAGCAAAATGAACTTTAGCGTAAGATTCCAAAAAGTTGTGCGTCGCATTACCCAATCATTTTTCTCTCTCCTCTTTACACACACACAGGTAAAGTAAATTTTTTCCCACTTTCCCTTGTTCACTGAGCCTTGTAATCGATTGATTCGGCAAAAAAATTAAACCACTAATGCATTTACCGATGAGGTTTTTCTCCTGTTGCCACTCTACTCTGAGAAATTATATCCTTAAAATCGTTTCTGGGTTAAGATCGAAATTCAACTCCTTCAAAGGAACCGTGGTTTCGTGCTGGTGAGCACCTGTGCGTTCTCATGCTCAAAGTAGCGAACGAAGAGGATTTTGAAACATCCCCAGCCATCCCTTGTGCATTATGGAACGACGTCACTTCTCAAAAGGGGTATTCATTAAGAAATAGATTTGCTCCCGCACGCGGCTTTAAAATATGGAACTCGAATCGAGTGGTCTTCATTAATTGTATTCAAACGGAACAAAATGTTCATTATATTCTTTTCGTGAAATAGAATATTTTTATATAACAGAATTTCCCATTTATTTCTTTGTAACTCGTAAAATGAAATTATTTTTTAAATAAATAAACTATTATTTTGAAAGGCATTTACTGAAAACATCTTTAAGCATTGCGAATAATTTTTTATAGAATACTTCCATTTAATATTTATACTTATCCATTATATAATATGTAGTAGCCGTTGTAGCCTAGTGGCCATGGCCTCGAGCTCTTGGCAGGCGTGTCATGAGTTCAAACCCTAGTACCATTGAAGTCCCGGCTTGTACAGGGGCCGATGCATGTTAACCCCTTAATTGCCCATGGCGTATATATACGTCTCGCTCAACTCATGCGTTAAATGCCCTGAGCGAAAAAATATGTCTCACTCAACTTGTCCGTAAAATGTCAGGACGTATATATACGTCTCACTCAACTTGTGCGTTAAATGCCTGGACGTATATATACGTCTTTTTGAAATACGATTCTTTTTGTATTGCGATCAGTAAGTCTATACTGAAATCTTTAGAATGCAATAAAAGGAACTTGGCAGTGTTTGCAGAGGATTTACTTATTTCAGAGAAAAATTTGCTTATTTATGCCTTCTCTTTTCCTTCCAGTTCACCGCATACCCACACCTACATGAGAAACGGTGGCATTGGTGAGCGAATTGCGTATTTTTTAATCGGAAGTTAAAGGGTTAAATCTGTAGTGGCTTGAAATCCTCCCGTTGGCATGTGGTAGATTAGAGAGTGTCGCCACATGACCGTAGCTCAAAATTACGAGATCCGTCACCAATAGCCCCATGTTACTTTATAATGCGACGTTAATAAATATTCACTCATTACATGCTATGTTAATTATAAATTAAAACGTATTAAACAATATTACTCTTTGTATAATATAATAATCTAATGTATCCTAACAAAGCATGAAATGCATCTTTAGAATAATTTGGAAAATATTTAACCTCAACTTATCGTCCTTTCCTACTAATTTGTGAAGGAAAAAAAAAGAATTTGAAAGACCATTTAATGTAACATAATACATTAATTGGCTCTTATTAATTTTAGAAAATTATTTTTACATTAAAGATAATGTTTGTGAAAAACTTTAATTATTGAATTTATACACTGTATGTGAAATTAAATCATTGTTCACGATTCCTAGTTCTATAATGAAGTAAATGTTCTAGACTAGTTATGCATCTACCATTAATATGTTGACGAAATTGGATCTCTAAGTCAAACAGACGCTGTGATGAATACAGACTTAATAATATAGTTACTATGGAGGGAACCCATCGAGACTTCGTATAATAGATCACAGTCTCGCTATAGTAATCTAATTGTTTCCCAAAGCACAATTTTTACGAAACACATTTAAATATAAGATATAATCAATGTTGTTTTTAGTAAAAATTTCTGATACAATATATTTTAACCCCTTAAGTGGTCAATGTTTTGCCCAAAATGTTCCAAGAAAAAATGCCCTTATTTATTGAAATAACTAAGCAAAATACACTCATGTCCAAAAATTGAATTAAGGATAATGCAAGTTCAGCCAAAAAAAGAGTCAGAAGCAAAACAAATGTGATTTATTTGTAAAGCCCTTTTGTTACACAAAAGGTAAAGAGCAAAGAAGATGCTATATGTTTGATTTCTATAATAAAGATTGCAATTTTTGCTCCCTAGAGTAAATTTTAAAAAAAAATTTACAAAAACCAATGTTTTATGCTTGGTATGATGGTAAATACATAGGATGTATCCCACACGATACAATATAGTCCGTACAACGCCTGGGCTTGCTGAGTATCAACTTATCGATCTGATCTTGGGGAATATTGCACCTGTCATCAAGCTCTCTGTAGTTACGGTAGACATATAGGAGGTGGTGAACAGGCTGCAACTCGTCGGTCAATTATGTCCCTCACATGCTCTACTGGATTCAAGTCTGGGGAGAATGCTGGCCATTCCCTACGGATGATAACCTCCGAATGAAAGCATTCGTTTACGATGTTTGCACGGTGAAGATTGGTGTTATCATCTATTGATATAGATTGAGATCAATATAGATTGAGATGCAGGTTAATTAAAATAAATTTAATCAAAAAGGATATTCCACTTAGAATATTGTCATTGTGTATGTACATATAATCATGTTTAAATGACTTTCTTTACCTGAAAATTCGAAGCCATTTCATACTAAATCATGGCAGTTACTGTAATGGCCACCTTATTTTAGTGAAACTTCAAATAAGTGAAAAAAAAGAGAGCCATAATATAAGAAACCAGCAGTTCTTATTAAGGATTCCTTTTTTTAACCATAAATAGCAAAAACAATCTAAAAACAAATAAATAAAATCTAAAGCGATTAAATGCTCTAAAACGAAAATTAAACGCAAAATTGCTTTAAAAAAACTTTAAATGTTTCTTCCATACGCTCGTTGCCCCCGTTAATTAAACACTCCAAATTCTTCTTAATTATAAATCATACTAACCTCATTCTCTGAAAAATCCATTTTCCAGTACATTACTCTAATTAGGATAAGCGTAAACAACACCATATTTTGCATTTTTAGATCTTAAAAGTGAGCGAAAAGTTTTATATTGCAATGTAACCTACATTTTCTACGCTTATTTTTGTCTAAAATCTCTTTTAAGAGCAATTTGGTATTCTACTAAGTAAAATACGAATTTTTCAGCTAAGGAAATGCAAAAAAGTACTTTAAAATATTACTTTTAATACGAAATATTTAAGAAAAACGAGAATTAGCACATTTTAAAAAATTATTAATCAAAAAGGAGTATTTTTTCTTATGAATTTGTGAAATTCATACGGATGTACATATATTCCCATTCTTAAAGAAATAACGTTCATTTAACAAGTAATCCTGTAAGTGCCACCGGCGTATTTTTCCGTCTCGCTGAACTGATGCGTTACGTGCCCCGGACGTATATATACGTCCTTCCGAAATACGATTCTTTTCGTAGCGGTTATCAGTAAAACTATTCTGAGCGCTTTATAATATAATAAAACGACCTTCATGGTGTTTCCTAAGGATGTACTTATTTCACAGAAAAATTTGTTTGCTTACACATTTTCATTTCTCCCAATTCACCGCATACGCACTCCTATGTGAGAAACGGTGGTACTGGGGAGCGAATCACGTAACTTTTAATCGGCAGTTATGGGGTTAAATGTATTAAAAATCAATTTATAAATAAAAATTTAATTTGAAGAATTCATTTATTTTGTAATATTATTTTAGTTGCATTTTATCTTTGGTAGTTTTCACATTTGTTATCATACTTATTGACAATCTATGTAATCAATTTGGAAAGAGTTTATAGGCCTGCGGTAGTCATGTGTTTAAGGTTGCGCATTTATGACCGGGGCTGTCGAGTTACGGATTCGAAACCTAATGACACTTAAGATATGTCGTTTAAAGGGGCTTATGCGCAACTTCACATCCTTCTTTTATCTTCATTTGATGGTTGATGCATCTATAGAATAAACGAACTAGTTTATTCAATTTGGTAATGGAACCATGCCTAATGGTCATGGACGTGAGATCATTGTCGTGTCAAGGGTTCGAGTTCTGGAGCCCCAAGAGTTTCGGCGTGTAGAGTGAGCATGCCACGTTAAAACTGTCAGGTCTCAAAGTCCTCCTGTTGGCAAGGTTTGGAAGACAGCAGAAGGGATTCCAGCTCAAGTATCATCCTTGTAACGCAACCGTGGTTCAAAACTACGAAGTCCCTCGCCAATAGTCTCGTGTTACTTCAGAGTTTGATTTAAATTAACCCCTTAACTACCGATTACATATTACACGATTTGCTTCCTAATGCCATCGTTTTTCGCATAGGCATGCATATGCGGTGTGTCGGGGGGAAGTGCAAGTAAGCAAATTTTTCTCTGAAATCTGTAAATCCTTCTCAGACGCTGTAAAAGACATATAACTGCATTCCAAAGCTTTCGGAATAGTTTTACTGACCGCAAAACAAAGAAAAGGATCGTTTTTCAGAAAGACGTATATATACGTCTGGGTCACTTAGTTCACTGGTATATACGCCGATGGCAGTTAAAGAGTTAAAATCAAAGCAAGTGGAAAGAATTCATATAATATTAGACATAATAGTATAATTTAAAATATTTTCAAACTCATTTAAAGGAAATCCAACATTAAGGTATTATTTTTAGGTAAATTAAGATATATGCCACACAAAAACAATGTTTTGATTATTTTTACATTGAACATACTATAATAAGAAACATGAAATAAGTTTGAAGCTTTTTAGTTCTTTTCTTTTTAATTATTCTTTTTGAAATTTTACTTTTAAAAGTTCTCCTAAATGTCCTATGTCCTATGGCCTCATTCATAATCCTCAAAAGGCAGATTTAGTAATATATATATAAACATCTATGAAAAAAAAATTTTATTATTCAGGAAGACTTTTCTTAGTAAGTAAATAATTGTCTTCTTGAATCAGAAACTCTTGGTGATTTATGTTTTCTTTTTTTTTTGTCCCTTAAATTTTACAAAGACTCATGATTATTGTTTACATCCAAAAAAATTCAGGCGCAAAGAATTTGTATGCATATGAATCTAAACTAGGCCAAGGACGAAATGTTTTTGTCGTAAATCAGAACTGTCGGACTTTTTTGAAAAAGTACAATCCCAAAAAAGAAGAATCTGGCCTTTCTCTAAAACGGATTCTGTCTTTTCTTCATTTTTTTTCCTGCTCTGTTTTGAAAGTTGGACTTTAAGAAATAAAAAAAATGGCGTAATGATACTTCCCAGTGTGAATGCTTTCTTCGATTATTTGCCTTAGAGAGCATTTTTGAAATACTTTTCGTGTTTCTAGTTTTATTCAAGCATTCTGTGAGCCATTTTTCATTTTCTATTAACGAAAATACTATTGTTCAGGAAAAGGCACAAGATTGTACTCTCTTTTCTATTTAAAACTAGAAATCAATTTGTCGTTTCCATGGATAAAAAAAATGGGTATATTGTTTAGTCATTTTCATGTTTTTCATTCAGTATTTCATTTTCTATACGTGTGTGAGGATGTTATCTATCTATCTCTCTAAATATATAATGATTCCCTCTAGGATTCTTCAAAAATACTTTAATTTTTTGGTTCAAGACTAACGCGTTAATCGTAATCTTAATCGTACGCGTTAATCTTAATCGTACCATTGCATCAGAAAACTAGCTCCCGCCCGTTTTCCTTTAATCACGGCTCCCGTAAGAAAGGAGCCACGCGACCTTCACAGTTGGTTTTATAAGGGAAACTTCTTTTGTGCTCACTCTCTTTGTCTGCTTGTATTCACCATGTAATCGCTGTTGCCTTCTTTCACATGTTTACTTTTGTGTTTTAAATATTAGGTGTTATGTGAACTGTTTGAAATATCCTGCAAAAAGAAATAATTAAATTACTAAATCTACTCAAGTATGCAACGACAAAAACAACCTAATATTTAATAATCAAGAAAAAAATCTACTCGGCGCAGGGTATTTCATATATATATACAGGAATTACTCACACTCATGCACATAGTTTTCACTCACGCACTCATTCAATCTCACTCACTCACTATCTTTCATTCCCTCACTCACACATTCAGTCTCACTTACTCATTCATCACGAGAGCTCCAAACCTACCAGACTTACATACTTGAAATTTGGCAGGTATATTCCTTTTGTTGAATAGCGATCCCCTAAGAACGAGTTTTGCAGAAATTGATTCCCAAAGGGTCTTAAGAGAGTGTTACCCCCCCCCCAGATATAAGAAAATTCCCGTTTTCAAACTATCAGACCTGAAGACTTGAAGTGGGGTAAACATGTTTCTTTTGCTTAGAGATTCGCTAAAAACAGGATTTGCGGAAATTGATTTTGAAGGGGATAGGGAGTCAAGAGGGTGTAAAAGATAAATATACCTTTGGCTTAGAAATGTAAATCCTGCCCTTTTAAAATCAAAAAGCGACGAAAATATAAGAATGATTTTCTACACAAACGAAAGCTTAACACAGTAGTACTTGGCAATAACTTAAAACCAATATATAGTCATGCAGCGTGATGAAATACACAGCGAAGCGTTCATATAACAGCTAGTAAAATATAACTGCAGTTAAAGAAATATTGTTTTCGTAAAATGAATATTTTTACAAATTTTTTTAGCAAAAAAATTACTGTTAAAACTTGTTTCAGAAAGCGAACGTAATAGACCAATGAGAAATTCGATATATTTTTTATCATTCGAATTTATTTAAATCTAATGTATCTTGCTTTAGTGTTGTCCATACAAAAACTAAAGCTTTCTTTCGTTGTGTATTGAAAGAGAAAATTCCAATAAACCATTCTGTAGTGTCATTTACCCTGGTAAAATTCATTTTCGAAATAATACATAAAAAAGAGAATTATTTTAGGGGAAAAAGATTTATTTTTAAAAGAGATAAACATAGATTTTATGTTTTAAAATATTACCGTAAAATCCGGCATATAACGTGCACCCTCTTTTTTTACGAAGAAACCTGGAATGTACGAGCCCACACACACACACATGCTCTTATGTTTTTAAGTAATTTAATCCAGGTATTTGTCCGTTTTAGAAAAAAATAGCATACTTCAAAAACTACAACCCTTTAAGTTCATACTAAATGCCATTCTTTTTAAATAAACAATATTTAGATATATATAGAAGTCAATTTTTTTGCATACTAATTTTTTATTTTAGTTTTAAAGGTCTCATTTTTATATCCGGCGTACAACGCGCAACCGTTATCTTCGATCTTATTTTTTGCGTGGTTATACGCCGGATTATACGATAATTAAAAAGTACTATTTATGGAAAAGTAATATGATTAGAACATATTAGATACAATCCATGAGCCATTTATGTATTAAAAACAAATTGTCCTTTTATGAATGAACTGTTACTCGTTTGTTAAGGTAATAAATGTATCGAATGGTAATTTTACTACAACTAGTAATCCTAAATTTTTATTTTTGTTTCAAAGTTACAAGCTAGAAAATCGTTATTTCTAGGCAATCCATAGCTTCTGATTTCAGACAGCTCAATCAAAATTAGGCGTTTTGCCAACCTTGCACGATTTACATACTGTACTCTCATCAATACTGTTTCGCAACGCATTTTGACATTTGCATGATCAAATATTCCAACATTAGAGATAATGCGCAGGACTTCGTGCCAACCATTCGTTATTTGTGATTAAGTATTTCGCACTTGTCATACGACTGATTGTTGTTTAATATTGCGATTAGGAAAAAGGGACTTTTAACAAAGAGTTTAGCTTGTTTTAACGGTAATTATAATATTACTGTTATGTAGAAACCGAGATAACGTCAAAGTTTTAATGAAGCTGATATAATGGCTGTTTGTAAACAATCTCAGAAAGATTCATTACAATATTTATGCGGAGACATGAAAAATGTGTGTGTAAAATAGTTTTAGCTGAATTCCTTTTTTAGCTATTAGTTAACCGAACTTTACGAATGATTGAATAGAAATAAAAAGCGGAGTGTGTTAAATAAAATAAAAGCATTTAGTAAGCTTTTATTAGCATAAAGTGCATCAGAGCTTTTTAGTATAAAGTGTTTTTCGTAATGTTTTATACAATTTTTATCAAGTGTTACTTATAGAAGAAAATTATATATTGTTTTCTAAATTCAATAATAAAAAAGACTAAGCCAGAAAATACATTCTGTATTTTTTAATAATGATTATAAAATACAATATATTTCTTTTATTTAAATGCAATATTACCGATATTGGAACAAGGAATATATGAATATATAACTAGTTTACATTCGTACTTTTTAAATTATTCATTAAGCTAGGTATTAAGAAATATTTTACGGTTTGTAATTGTACGGAATTGAAAACTGACAATTATTTTATTTTGCACTTTATTACAACGTTAGAAAATTTACAAATATTTAATCTTGTAGTGAATAAAAATGCGTTAAAATTAATTAGAGCATAAAATTCTTTGGGTTTTATTACAGTGTTTATTTTTTTGTCATTAAGCATGTTTTTTGTTAAAAAGCCATGAAACAACCCACATTAGTTTACAAATTTTAATAGGTTTCCACTGCAATAAATAGAAAAAATTATACGTGAACTTTAAACCTTGGTATCAAACGTAATACACATTTTAATTATTAATTATTTCTTGATAATAAATGTTGCATTCATACTTAAAAATACCTCGATTCTTCAAATAAAATATGATATTTCAATTTAACTCAACTTATAGATGATAAAAATTTAATTGTATGTTTTCACACATGTATGTTCAAGCATTAAAAAAAATCTCTGCGTTTCATTACTTTCAAGAAAGCTTTCTTTAAATTTTTTATGCTGGAAAAAAGAATTGCTTTGTTTTCGTTTCTATTTTTTCTTTCACAAAACAATTTATTTATTTCTTAAAAATGAGAGAAAAATCCTACATGCTCTCAATGTCATAAATAAAAGTAATTATTCGTTAATTTTGAACCTTAATATCGAATATAATAAACATTTTAATTATTTATTCTTTATTAATGATAATATATAACAAAATGATTTTGGATAATGATAATTAATGATACATATATAATAAAAACCCTCGATTATTCAAATAAAATTAGAGATTGTAATTTAACTACACTTATATAGATAGACGATAAAACTATAATTGTAAATACATTTTTAAAGTTGGTCGTTCTGAGTCAAAATTATGCTTGTAATATCTTTTTAAGTCCATCTGCGATTCAATTGTTAAATCTCCTTTTCCTGTTTTTAATTTGTTGTTATTCCCGGAGAACTTTAACCTACTGACATACTTTCTGAGAACAAACGGAAAATTTTGAGAAAAAAAAATGTGAAGACTGGGGATATTCAAAATCCCATCCCCACACATGTTATTTTTCACTGCATGGTGTTCTCATCAACCAGCATCAACAACTCACCAAAAATGAAAACATTCCCGAAAGAAGAGATTTTCTCTTTCTTTTTTTTATTGTTCCCGTCAACCCTTCCTTTTCTCTTTCCAGGAAAAATGCGAAAATGTGAAAAAGAAAGACGTCGTTATTCATAATCTGAACCGATATGTTACTGTCAAAAGTGGAAAATCGATCTTAGAATATTTTGCACCGCGGCTCGGAATTGCTACTGCAAAAGACTGATTCATCTGCATAACGCAATGAGAACCTTCGATGCGACCATGATTCGATAATGTCTTATTTTGCTCTGTGTTTTGGGGGGAAGTGGCTGTCTGTATGGGAAATTTCGAGATTATGCAGAACAAATTTTGCAGCGGAAATCTGCGATTCTTCTGAATTTTTTTTTTCTTCCACTGAGTGTCTTTGATGAGATTCGAATGGCTGTAACAAATCATGCTACTGTGTGACAAGATGAAAGCAAAATAACGAATCGTGAAATATGTTGTGAAATATATGGAAACATTGGGATGTTAATTTTTATTGCTTACAAAAAGAAAATATGAAGTTTATTTCTTTTAAACTAACTTGAAAAGATTGTGTTTGTACTTATGACCATACGGATAGAAGTATATATTTCTGATTTATTTTGGTCAAGAGAATTCAGTTATTCGAATGCGCTACGCTTTCCTTTAGGACATTTTTGCATCCATGCGTTAAGTAGTTCTTTTTTTCATGCTCATTCATAGGTGGATTTGTTTCAGTCATCCATTTTTTGTAAAGGGAAAATTTTAAATAATTATGCATTCTTGTATATTTATAAATAAGTAAATTCGATTTAAATATCAAATTTGTATGGGTGATACTGTACTTATTACGCATTTAAGAAATTAAGTTTTGACAAATTTTAATAATCACAGATTTAATTTGATTTGAAATTATAATTATTTAACAATAATTTATGATCTAAACATAAATCATAATCTGCCTAAACAAGTATAATACAGCGCTTTTCAAACTTCACCTCCCTAGCATATTGCGAGCATATTGAAAGTCGAAAAAGAAAGATTATTTAAAAAAATTATTAATTTAATAAAAATAAACAAACAAAATACATTCTAACATGATAAAAATTCAACAAAAAAAAACATTTACTCTGATACACTTATAAATGTATCACAATGTATTTTATAATTAATTTAACACACTATAAGTTAAGAATAAGTTTAATAATTACCTGTGACCCCAAGGGCTGATAATTTTTATGGTTTATAATTAATCCCTTAAATGCCGATTAAAAGGTAAGGTGGTAAGGTATTCGTTCCCCAATGCCACCGTTTTGCACGTATGTAAACGTATGTGGAGTACTAAGGGGGAATGGAAACAGGAAATAAATAAGAAAATCCTCTGAAATAAGTAAATCCTTCGCAAATACTGTCAAGCTCATTTTATTGCATTCCAAAGCCTTCGGAATAATTTTATGGATAGCAGTGAACAGAAAAAAAATCGTATTTTGGAAAGACGTATATATACGTCCTAGGCAATTTACGCACTGGCTGACAGAGACGTTTATATACGCCGGAGGCGTCGTATGGTAACTTAAGCGTCAAAGTATCGTATTATCGAATTCAATGCATTGTTATTCTATGGAGGGGGACGTGATGAAAATGATGATTGAATATTGGGTCGCAAGTATTGAAAATTTGAGAAGCACTGACGTAATATATTTTTAAATAACTTTTTTCCTGTAAACAGTTACACTGAAAGAACAGTCAATAATTTTAGAAACTTATCAGTAATATGTCTTGAGTCATGAAAAAATTTAATGTCTACACTAAACTAATTTAAAAAGCTAACACAAATTTTTATATATTCCTTTCAAATGAAGCTTTACTTAAAAAAAAATAGCTTTTTAACAATAAATATTATAATGCTCTATCTATTTAAAAATTATTTCTTTATTTTCTTCTCAAACATAATACTTTCTTTATCTGGCATTATTTCAATCAATTAAAAATACTTCTAAACTCCTATCCCTAGGGTTGTCTTTTACAGTAAATTGTTTATCTACAAAAAATATCCATTAAGTTTCCTACTTTTCCGTTTCTCCCCGAAGTTTCCCTTCTCCAGGTTTTCGAAAATAACTAATGCGTAGTCCTGTATTTACGGAAACTAATTAATTTTATACAGAGTCAGAAAATAATCCATCCCTCGCTTCCAAGCCAAGATGGGAATGTTATTACAGAACTTTTCTAACTAGTTTAAAGTTCCGGCGAAAATATTGATGGAGTACATAATGAAAGTTAAAACTTTTTAATGTGTTCTTGCTACTCTGTAATCTTAATAATATGCAGGTTAATAGGGTTTTTTCACGCTTATAATATCCATGAAAATTACTTGAATACATAATATGTTAGCTATTAGATTATGATGAAAGAAAGAAAAAAGATTTTTGTCGCGCACGTGGTGAAAATTTGTTGCCAGATGTCTTAATTTTAGTGATTTATTTTCTTAAATTAGATTATATTCGTATGATTTAGGAGCAATATTTTTCGTTTGAAAACGAAAAATCTTTATTATCTTAGAAAATTTTTGAAAATAATCGGTTGAGATATTATTTTAATTCTAAGGAATATTCATTGATTAAAGAAAATATTCTACTGATTAAATATTTGGTATTTAGAGACAAGTACCAAAAGTGTTAAAAAAAACCTCAGTGATTGCTGGAAACTGTAAATGAATATACATATAAGTGTTAACATTTCTCGCAAGAAAGACACAGTACCTCATTAGGAAAACAATGAACATTTATAGATTTTCAGAAATTATAGTATAAATTGCATACAACGTAGGAGATTTTGAGGTTCATTCAATTCAAAAATTATAATAATCTAATTAAATATTGTTTAGAATAAAAATATCCAATTATTTTACTTGTAATTATCTATATATAGAAATCCTGATTTGTATATTAAATTGCTATTTTTAGATAAATAGGATGTTTTTAGCTATGTTATAAATATACGTAGTTCTTCAAATTTTCTCAACATTTGAATACGTCCTTTCTCAAATCATAGATGGAGATATTATAGATCATAAAATAATGTATACCAAAAACAATTATTAGCATATTATTTTTATAGATAATTACAAGATTATTCTTAATGTTATTCTTATAATTTTAGATTTAATTTCATAATTTTAATTCATATTTATTTTAGCAAAAATAATTTTTATTCTTATTAATAATGTTACAACTCGACATTTATTTTTCGAACTTTGAAATCACAGTGTTTAGATCACTGAATCTGGCAGTAACTAATTTTTTGTTCTTTGTTTTGAGTATGATCTAAGCACTTTCGAATGCTTCATTAGGTATGAAACCGTTTTATCAATAAAGTATTTAGAAATTCTATCCATTTTATTCTATAGGATTTCATTCAGTACTATAAACAGAAGGGGGGAGGGGTCTACTAGCCAGAAAAATTATTAAATCCTACATTTTAAAGAAAGTAGTCCCCAGTCTTGATTGTTTATTATGCTGTAGCATATCCCTCTCTTTATTTATTCAAAAACAATTTCAATTACCTGCTTTAATCTGTAGTATTCAAATTACACACACACGCACGCATGCATGCACTCACGTACGCACAAAAGCACGCATGCACATGTTTAAAGAGAGAAAAAAAATATTAAAATCACTTTTTAAACTAAGCTCAATCTGGAAAAAAGCGAATTTTACAATCGATAAAAATAAGAAAATATTCTATTATTCAGATGGTTTTTGCATATGATAAAAAATTCTTTGTACGATCTTTGATAAAAAAAAATGCTTTGTGCGTTCAATTTCCTTTTGAATTAGCAATAGAATAATTCAATTTATTCTGAGTTATAGAAACCACTTTACGTACGAAAACAAAAATTAATCTTACTAACCTTCAATATTTTGATATATGCGCCTTTCAGCCGTAATGTTGAATTACCTTGGTTAAAAATAAATTCGTTTCCTTCATGAAGAGAGTTATTTGCATATATTTAATTAAAGAAGTTTTACTCGAGAGTAATTTTGTTACAGATGTTACTTTCTCCGAGTGCATTCGTTTAAATTAATATCAATGCTCATAGTATTCATTAGGCTTACAAACAAAGTTATGAAAAATTAAATGCAAGTTCTAAATTTTCGAAATACGGAGGAAGTATTTAACAGCAAAAATCATCGATTAAAAGTACTTTACTATATTTAAAAAAAATGGTAAAATTTAATAATTTTTTTATAAATTTGCTGTATTTTTTGTATTTATTTAATTGTTTTTTTAGAAAAGTTTTTTTTTATGTTTTCATTTTATGAGATGTAGCCTAATAATAATAAAAAATAAATCCAATATAAAAAAATGCTCATTAAGAGGCATTATGCAAATATTGATTTGTAAACATTCTTGTTTTATGTCTTCTTATCTCTAATTTTCCATAATGTGTTAAATGCATCTATGATTCTTTTCTAATAATTTATATTATCATTTAATACATGTATTTTTTCATATTTAAATCTTTACATTTAGCTGAATAAAAGAAGTAGATAAATTAGTTGATTTTTCTAACAAAATGTTTCAGAAAAATATCTATCGTTTTTGGCATTTTTGGAATATAGATAATATTTTTGGGATTGTGTTATTTTTATACATTTAAACGACATTATTCGTGTTCGAATTTTTTTTTAAATAAGATCTCCTTTTTCAAACAGGAATTCTTGAGCAAGTAATCTCATGAACATTATAAGTTTTTTTTTAAAAAATGATCAATAAAGTGAACTTGAATGACTTATATATTTAAAGTATAGTAAAAATATAGACATATGTTTTTAAACTCTTTTACTTGTTTTATTATAACACTTTTTTTTTCTTTTCTTATTAAATAAATTTCCATAAAAATTGTAATTAGGGATTATTCAATTTCAAGGAAGTAATATGCTGATATGTATTTATAACGGTATTTATTCATTTAATAAATTTCTAAACTTTTTTAATAAAATCTTAAAAGTCAAAAAATAATATTATGAGCTCAATTTTGAAAACAATTAAAAAAATGTATCACATTTAAAAAAATTTTCAATCAATTAATTTAATTTGATTTAAAAAAAATACTTTAAGAACTTTTGGTGTTTCTATAATAACATTTACTGAAGTAAACTTGTTTCTCGGGAAGAATTTCAAAAATTTTATTTAATATTACTTTAAAGCAGTGGTGTACACATACTACTTTTATGGGAGGGGTTACATTTTTTTTATAAAAAATATGAGTTTACAGAGACGTAAAACTAATGATAAAAACTTTTTAAATATTGGTCTGTGGGATGAGTTTTAACCCCCAAATCCCACATTCCTGTATGCAAAGAAAAAGAGAGCAAATGTTATTTTTTAAAAAAAATATTTCTATTGAGAATTGAAATAGTTTTTTAGAGGCGAAATAAATTTAAATAATAAATATTTTGCACTTTACTTCTCCGCAAAACATTGAAAGATATTTCTTACAATTCGATTATTAATATGAAGCAATTCAAAAACTCAGAAACATGTTTGTTTAGGGGTTTCAATAATTCATGGTTCTTCAGTGAGTCCTCTACTTCAATTATGCAAATTTCGATTTCTAATAAAAGCCTATAAAGTTGTAGAAAGAGCCTATGAATGCCCAAAAGCAATTTTGAAAATGGGAATTGTGGCAATCGATTTAAAATTCTCTTAACACTATTGGAACTTTTAATCTTTACTTTCGAAACGCATTCAATGATTTTAATTCTATCTGACCAAGGAAGATGCTTCTGTTTTTAGTTGTTGTTTACTTTTTATCTTTTCTCTGGATAATGGATTTTTATAATGGTACAGAGAGCACTCTATCGGAAGGATTGCTTTCTAGTTAAGTTTCTATTTTGCCCAAGGGAATCATCCGGCTCTCAGCAAGTTGCTATGGTTACAGCAGGTAGGAACTCGCTTCTTTGACAGCTTATGACAAGTCGACGGAACTCTGCAGCTGACAGCGACGGCATCCACTAGATGGCGCCACAGAATTTTCGGAGACTATTAATTCAATCAACAAATCTTGTCGAGACAATTTCAATTCTTCCGGGCTTTTGCGAGGTAGTTTCGCTGCTATTCGAAGCGGGAAATTGGAATGTCGCAATCGTTTCCGGGAGAATTTCTTTCCCATTTCCGGTCTGCCGGAAGTGAAGCATTCTGTCATTCAAGTCGCCCGGTTCTTATTCAATAGGTGGTTTCGCTTGTGGCATACTAGTTCGAGTTTTCTTATTACATCAGTCCGTTACTAGGTAGGAACCAGAAAAGGTGTTATTCGATAACGTATCGGTCTGAAAGGATTAACCATAAGTCATAAATAAATTAATTGCTTACTCTTCACTGTGTAATATGTTATGTTATATTATATATATTGATGGATTCTTTTACATGAAAAATATCCTTAGAAAAGTTAAATGCAATGTAATATGTTTGACTCGTTAATAGAAAACTAATTTAAACGCTCATTTACAGAATAATAATTAATTGTGTATAGAGATGTATGATGTATGTACACACTTAGAAAATTATAAAACTACATTCAAATATCAAATGTTCTAAAAATATTATTTTAGATCATTTAGTTTCAATGTTTATTTATTTATCTTTTTTGTAACTTATTTTGAGAGCGAGTGAGAGTTATATTAACTTTGCACTATGAAGCAGCACAAGAAGTATTGTAAACTGACCTCATAATTTTGAACCTCGGTCAAGTGACGAAGACGACACTTGAGCTGGCACCCCCTCTCCTAATTACCCCCGTACCAACGGGTTGGCATTGAGCTTCGGCAGATTTAACTTACATCTACCCCATTTAACCGGCGGGTCATCAGTGGCGCCATGACTCGAATCCGTGAAACATCGTAGTTCGTGACCGTAACCACTAGCAGTGGTGTGCATGGACCTCTCTTATGGGGGGGGGGAAGGAGTTACATTCTAAAAAAGGATTTAGACGTAATAGCCAGGGGTTATCCCCATGATAAAAAAAAATAATAAATTGGTCACCTGAGGGGAGGGTTTGAACCCCTAACCCCCATTCTTGTACACGCCACTGAAAAGAGGCGTAGCTACCGCCCTATCAATAGTACGGCGCAATAGGGGCTTATACAGGTACAAGTACAAAATTGTAAAATGTTATCAATAGTTCCCATTTACAAAGGTCCCATTTTCAAAAGGGACCCCAAAGGAATTTTGATACAGAGACCACTCAAGACTAGCTACGCCAGTGGCATTGACCACAGGCTATAGTGACCACAAATATCAAACTTATGTCAAATTTTATTTTGTTTTAAAGTTAACTCGGAAAAGTATTAACTAACTAAAACTCATTTAAAAATGAACAATAATAGTTGTAAACTAAATAAAAATCATAAACACATCTCGATATTTACATATTATTATAAATATTACATATATATATTACATATTATTATACATTATACATATTTTACAATAGTAAATAAAGCTTCAAAAGAATAACATTTTATACTATTTTTTAACTAGTAGAATTGACTTAGTTCTATATTTTATAAAAATCGTTTCTGAACTAATTTTTTCCGTCTCCTTATAACTTTTTTTATGCTAAAATTCAGAGGGAAAAAAATCTGCAAATGCGTTCTGTCGCTTAATGATCCAGTCATAATTAATGATAAAATTTTGCGTCAATTTCTGCCATGCTTGCCCCTCATTATCGATAGGCATTCTCTCATTCATGAATAATATAAGTATTACGCGCTTCGATGTAGGCTATTGTACAGCACGCTTCTTGGTTTTATGAGGTCTTTTCTGAATGAATTATAGTAACCTTTAACTTCTTCAAGCGAAAAACTTCTTAGAACGAAAAAAAAAAAAATGGTGAATGCACTTTTGGAAGCCTTTTTTACTTTCCTGCTTAATCGGAGAGTTTAAAGATGAAAGAAATTTTGTTCTGGGATAGCTGATGATTGAGTTTTAATAAAACGAAAAGATTTTCTCTCCTCCGATTCTTTTTTTTTTCTTTCTTTTTCTTAATTTTTTTTGGATAAGGAGCAAAAATATTTTTTTTCAAGATTTTCGTGGTAAAAACAAATAAAGTAAAATGGAAATGTACCATTAATAAGTAGGGTATGTTTCTTTTCATAGGAAAAAATAAAATATAAAAAGAAGATAAATCGTTTGGTTTTATACATTATTTTTTGATTTCGTTAAATTTAGAATTAAAATTGTGTATTTATTTCTGTAACAATTTTTTACAAAAAAGGAAAAATTCTAACAAGTAAAAAAATAAATTTTTACATTGTAAAGAGTATTTCTAAAATGTTGCATTCTATGATTTTAATGCTATATTTTATTTTAATTTTTTAAGTATGTATGCATTTGCTTTATATTCCAATCGAATAAAAAATTTAAATAGTTCCTGTTCCGTGAAATAAATAATGTAAAACAAAATATCATACATACATATATATATATATATATATATATGTATATGACAAAATATCGTGGCCATTGGTAATGCTCTTTTTAAGGTTGATCATATTGAATTGTTATTGATGTTGCTTTGTTGCATTGATGCAACTAACGAGGCCTCATGTAGTTGGAGATAATCCATTTTTATTCTTTATTTAGGCATTTATAATCTTTAACAACAAACTACTACGATAAACACAGTCACAAAAAACAGCAGCGACATTCACATATTTACGACAAAGACAAAGAGACAAAATGAAAAAAAAGACAAAGAGTTCTGGCTATTTATATTAAGCGGCAATTCCGCATGACTTCCTCTTACGGAGGCTATGATTGGTGGAAAGCTATCGTTCGATTGTTTTTGATGTAATCCTACTTTTAAAAATACAAGCTGTTAACTTTCAAGGTACGATTACAATTAAATTCCGGTTATGTGGGTAAACTAGTTAAATACTTAAGCGCGAGTCCTGAAGGAGAGGAACATTAGAAATTAAAAAGTTACTCAGGATGAAATTAAATGGAATTATTACATATAATGTATTTATTTTGATTATTAACAAACTAAAATTTTCCACATAAATAATATGATCAATTGTCTTACTAGCGTGCCAATGAAATATTTAATTATTAAAATTGTGTGTCATTTAAACCATTTATTAAAGTTATGAATACATCAGGATTAAAAGTCTGTAACTTTCAGAACTTCAGAAAATATATTCTAAACACATGCAAGTAAATCACCACAGTACAATGTATCTTCATCCACAAACAAAACTTTTAAATTTATGTTCAAGAACTATTGTAGTTCGAGAACTGAATTTGTTTTTCTCTCTACAAGTATAACTAGCTAGCTTTTTAATTAAAATACTGTAACTATATTTTTAATCAAGGTCTTTTTATCACAATTTTCCGACTAACTATCTGATTCATTTGCTTACCAGACACTACTCCCACGGTGAAATTTTTAAATCCACAAATTAAAAAACACAGTAGCCATAAACATTTTTAAAAAATCAAACTTTTTTCCCTCTTCTTCTCCTATAATTAAAACAGAGTTAATTAACAGATGCTCTTGGCTCCAAGTCCTTAATTATAATCCATAATTAAAAAGCGAATCACGTTTAATTAATGCTTTAAAATAGGTAGTGCGTCTTTTGTTTTCTTATTTATTTTTTACTTTTTTTGTTCTTATGTTTTTTTCTGGTTTGGCATGAGTAAAAATTATTTATCTTAAGATCACGAACGTAGACAATGGTCATTGCTGACTGAGTGTTTTGAGTTGAGATGATTAGAGAAAAAATGTTTTTGTGATTGATTTATTTTAGAAAAAAATACATGTAGTAGCTATTGATAATTCAGCCTGTTTCACAAATAAATTTAATTTATACAAAGTGTATGTCGTGTTAAGCGTTTATTTCTTATTTGTTCTTTTGTTCTCATTTATAATTTGTATTAGTATGAGATATTGAAGTATATTTATCGTTGCAAATTTGTGTGGAGGGAATAGCAACCAATGGCTCCAATTGATTGAATAATAACAGATTTATTAAAGGACAAGGATGAACAAATGACTACACGAAGATAAATTGATGTACATACACGAAGATATATTGACGTATATACACGAAGGTATATTGACTCATATACACGAAGATATATTGGCGTATATACACGAAGATATATCGACGTATATATACGAAGATATATTGACGTATATACACGAAGAAATATTATAACAGATTATTTACAATAATGGAAAACGTTATAAACAAGTTATAAACGCTTAACTTGTTTTTAACGTTCCGTTTTTGGAACGTTATAAACTAGTTTTAGAGCTCTCCAGAAACGGCTCTCTAGAACTCACAAGCAGGAGTTTTCCACTGGCAGGAACTCAGACAGATAAAGTTGCAGTCAACACACAAGCAGATTCTGATCTCGTCTAAAAATTCCCTTATATAACCACATGGAAATTTACAGAAGGGTCTATCCCAGAAAATTCTCGAAGGTTCCGTGGCGATATTATTTTTGGCCATACGATCTGGGAACCCTATCTTCAGATTTACTATTATTATGCGTTTCAAGTTCATTCTGGAAGAGAACTTTCTCTGTAAAACACAATTTTCCACAAGCAGTGTATCACTGTAAGGAAAATGTTGGTACTTCATACGTTGCGTGTTTTATTAGTGAACTCTGGTAAATTAATAATACCTGAAGATATTTAGAAATTTTTAATGCAAATATTTTTTCTGAAAAATTCCATTATAGTTATAGAATATAATTCTTGATAGTTCTCATTACCTATACTTCAATGTAGTTATTTTTCTTGATGCATTTTTTTTATTTATGTGAAAAAAACTAAATTGGCTTGCTAAGATTATTGAATTTAATATTTTTAATAATATAGTGTTATTCAAATATTTTATGGGGGGAAATAATTTTTATAAACAAACATATATACATGTTCAAATAAAGAGCATAATACAATAAATGTTTAATTTAGTGAATATTTTTAAATAATAAAAGATTGTTTTCTGCTTTATACCATAATCCTGAATTCGAAATTTACAATATATTTATAATAAAGATGCGTAATAAAGCTTGTTTTTCAGTGTTAAGTTTGAATATTAGTAACTTTCATGCCGTAATATTTAGAATAATTGAGTGGATTAACACCAATTATCTTCAAACTTGATTTTATATATCACAGTGGCTTTAATTATTTTCTTTAAATAAATGTTGCAAGCAAAGTAATCGTTTGGGATAAATTTGCTTAAATAATCAATTTATTTTTTTATTTAAAGATTGTAAAGTTCGAGTAAATAATTTTTATTGATACTTGCACATTTTTTAAAAATGTTTTATGTTCCACACAAGTTTTTGTTCTTATTTCTTATGCTAACTAAACCAGTTACAGTACAGAGTTGTCACATAATCTGCAACAACAGAAGTCACACTAAAGTTACTTTAATTTAAATATTACTCGTATAACTAAAACATTTACTACTCTATACAGGTCAAAATATCTCTTCACATGATAAATAAAGAGTTGTTCGTTTTTTTTTATTATTATTATTTTCCCAATAATCACAAGTCAAAGTTACTTGATGGCACATCTATATACCTCATTAAACATTTCTTTAGAAAAAAATGGCACTTTGATCCATAAAGGTTCGCTACCCCTGGTATATAATGATTTGCACAGTAGCAATTATTCCACTCATCAAGAAGCTGATCTTGGAGCATGCGTTCAGGCAGAAGTGAGGGTCAGAAATTTTCAACTCATTCCACAGAAATTCTTCTATTTCAGTGAAATGATCCACACTTTTTCATTTTGTGTATCTATATATATGTTGTTTATTGTCTTCTAAAGATCTGACATATATCAGATTATCTCCAGTAGGTTGTTGACCACCAAAAAATCTTTAATAATAAGGGGATACGATATTAAGTTCCCCTTAAAAAGTCCGATGCATCCTAGAATGTGATCTGGTGAAGCTGGATGGTCTCAGGATTTTTTACGAGGGGTATGGATTTTTCTTCCTTTATCATAGGAAAGACATTACAGATGACCACTTGTTAGGTTAGCCAGAGAAGTCTGGGATACACGGTCACATTTAATTTTCAGCAGAGAGTTAGAGGATGTTTCCTGTGTACCATTGGTGCGTAAATGGAGTACACCATATTAAATTTAGTTTAGATCTTTATTTGAGGAGAGTTCTTGATAAGTAAATGAAGCGCCACAGTAGCCGTTTCATTCTCACTACCCTCTTTGGCCAGTCTGTCTGTGACCTTATTACCTGTAATGTTAACATGTGATGAGGGTCTGAGAAATCTAATCTTCCTCACTTTGAGCAGAATAGAAACGCTGGTTTCATTGTTTGCGGGGGACCAGCCACTAAGATGTAACGCTCTGCGGCTGTCCAATAAAATTCATAGTTCCTAAAATCCCAATCATAGAAGATGACAGCATCAAAAACCCTACATTAATCGCAATTAATTTACTACTAAAGAGCAAGTGTCAGGGTTGCGTTGCTTTATTGTAATCTCAAGGGGGGGGGCTAATAAAAATACCGCTGCCACAGTACGATCTTCTGTACGAGTACCGTCAGAATAGACCTGCACTGCATCTTTAGGAATGTAACTAATAATTCCAGAGCCAGCTGTCTAAGATGGTCTTCATGGTGAGTTTGATTGTTTGCAGTGAATTTCAGATCAAAATGGAAGAAAACTCTCATCAGTACCACTGAGGGATCAGGATTTTAGATAGAGGTACAACCTCCCAGGAGAACATGCTCTGAGTTTCTGCCAAGCTAAGAGGGCTGTTTTTCTAGAGCCTTTGATTGTTGTATCTATCTATCCATAGTTCGGAACGTCGTTTATCCGAATCAACTGGGACCGGACACCGTTCGGATACGCGATTATTCGGATAACCGAAAACCGAATGCGATCCATTAGTATATGATACTGGACATTGTAAAAATAGTGAAAATCATCACATGCTTGAAACGTGCTTGAAGAAAAAACAAAATAGGTGCAAAATGTCGCTATTTTACCTTGATTGGGGAAAAAATTCACTTATTTTTCGCTGTACCATTGTACACCTTCGTTTTTTTCAATGCAAGGTCTCTGATTCTCTTCAGCAGCAGTAGTTGAGTAGGACAGCCCTCTGATTGTTGTTCATACCACTCTATAGCTGTCTCTAACGCAGAAATGTGTCAGCATTTGATGGACTCTTGCTACTTTCGTTGTTGTTGTCCTCGTCTTCATCCGTTTCATCGTCAACAGGGTCGGATTCTTCTTGCACGGAAGTCATAATCTCGTCATCATTTAGCATTTGAAATCCACAGTCTTCTGCATTGCATGCGATCCAGGTTTCTACATCAACAAACTGATCAAAAGACCACGTATACACCCCCTCACTTGGAATCCTGCCTAATATTCCGCACAGTTGTTTACCAAATCATACAGATGAAATTCTCCAAATATCCCTCACCTTGGATTTTCCCGTCACTTTTGGCCTCACACGAAGCAACTGTAGAGCATTGCACTGTTCGAATACATATCCAGACTTTGGTTCAGATATTTGACGCTCCGGATAGTAAACGTTCGGATAAACGATGTTCTACTGTATATATAAAGGAGAAAAGCGACACACTCACTCACTCATCACGAGATCTCTGGAACAATCAGACCAATTGACTTGAAACTTGGCAAGTACATTTCTTTCATTAAGCAGAGATAGTCTAAGAATTGGTTTTGCAGGAAATGATTCCCAAGAAGGCTGCGGGAGGTCATAAACAAAAGTTCTTTTTGTTTGTATGTGCTTTTAACTCAGTAAATATATTAATTTATTTTGAGATACATTTCTTTTAATTATATTCAAGGAGCAAGGTTTTTTCATTGTTATACTCAGGGCATAAAGAACATAAGGTTTGAAAGGCCTTATGGGTTAGATTTTCTATTATTATTAGCTATCTATTTAATAAAGAAGTCAGGTAAATGATAATGTAAGCAAAAAGCGTGTCTAAATAGCTCACCCTGTAACAACCTACTAGAAGTTGTTGGTGTTTGAGGGTTCGAGCAAAGATCAGCCATAACAAGCTTTAAACTCAAATTTATTTATCTCTTTACTTAACGCAACTGAAGGTAGGAAATGCACTTAGTAAATAATTAGAAGAGCGATCGCGCGCACGGCTTAAGGCTACTAATATATAAGTATAATGTACTCGACTTACTCTTGGAGCACTCTTGACATCTACGCTAGAATTCACTGAAAATATTTTTCTTGATTATACGACATCTGGTCGTAAATCTAGTTCACAATTTTAATCACTTTAAATTTCCAGATAGCAACTATCAACCATCCGTCGACTAACGTCGCATACCTAAATGTCAATGCTTAAATAGAACAACTCATTTGAATAAATCAAGTCTTCTTCTTCGGGAGAAAGTTTTCAACAGAACTTACGGTTAAAAAGAATCATTTTACCTCAGAAATATCAATGGAAGGTTCGCGGATAGGCCCGTTACAACCCGTGCGTATATAATAAATTTTTTTACAAGATTTTCAACATTCAGGTAATGTTATTTGGGTGAAGAATAAGGAATAAACTAGATATATTAGCTAAAAAAAGAAAGCAAAAAAAGAATTTGATGTGAACATTTTTGAACCTTTAAAAGTGCCACCGTTGTTAGCCTGAAAGGTTATTTGTGGCTTCAGGACACATTCGTAATTTTTTTTTCACTAGCATATTTTAGTAATAGTAGCAAATACCTCAAGTGTATGCTTCTTTAGTTGCTTTTCTGGAACACAGTTCATACTGTAATAATGCGTTATAGCTAAAAAATAATAAAATTCTTTTAAATCCCTGTAATTCTCAAACTTTTTCTTTGTTGAACCTTTTGATAACCCTTTTATTAAATAGCCGTATACATCGTCTCTCTCCTAAAAATAAAAATTACCTGTTATCCTGCTTATATTATAAACATCTGCTCTTATACAGCTAAGGGATTTGCTAGGTCTAATGGTTATTTCTTTTAATCTAGAACGAAAACAACCACAAATCGTATTTACTCAAAGCCGCACCCCAAATTCTCAACATGTTTTTGTGAAAAAATAAAAAATTGTGCAAAAGTTTCATCAATATCCCGATATTTAAGAAATTATAAAAAATATTTATATGTATATAATGAGAAATAACAAGAAGTTAATAATTGATTTATTTTACCGTATTAAAAACTTCCAAAAACATACACGAACCTATAATTATTATAAACGTCAGTATCATGTGTCGAAAATGATTTGACACTCCATTGTCACAGCTCACTTCGGAACTGATGCCGGCATCGTCATATTTCCACACGGAATGCCATCCAATGCATTTGTTAAGCAACATTTTTTAGAATATTTTCTTGAAGAACGGTCAAAGAATTATCAGACTGTTGAATATTTACAAGCAAAAACCATATCATTTTGCTTACGCCATCAACGTATTTGCTTCATTTGTGTCAAATTTCAGTGGCCGTTACTCTATTTCCGTTTTTTTTCTACATATAAAGAAATATATGCTTCTCTTTTCCCATGCCTATATATGCCTCCCTTTTCGTACTTGCGTCATTGCGAACTCGTCTTGTGATGCTATTACCGATATCTTTGATGTTTAGGTGATTAAAAGAAAGCGTATACGAAAAAATTTCCTGAATACAAGCATACAACGATGTTTAGGGTAGATAGAATACTATAACAACGAGGATGATAAACTATGGAATGGGATAAGTAATCGTGCAAGTGACAGTGGCGTAACGGAGAATGTTAAGGCCCCCTTGCAAAGTCAGATTTCGGGCCCCAAGCCGGATCTCATAAGGCCTTCCAAAATCATAACATAACTTAGGCTTTGCCCCCCCCCCCTGCGATGCGGGGGTGTACTTTACGCCACTGGCAAGTGGTCAGAATGGATAGTTATATTCTAAGGAATGTAAGGACATTCATGGTGGAAAGGAATGAATGTAACTGCCGCCATGAATGTAACTGTTTATTCTAAGGAATGGGCAGTTACATTCATGGTGGAAACTTAATTTCCCTCATGCAACAAATATTTTGCTCTCGATTCTAAGCCGCACCCGATTTTCAGTAGCATTAACATTGGAAAAAATAGTGCGGCTTAGATTCGAGTAAATACGGTAATTTATTGTAATTTTCTTATGTTAACGTTAAGCACAGTTAATTTATATCAAACGCATTATCATTGTTATTATCAAATATTTGCTTCGAAACTGTCTTCAAATTACGGGGATATAAATATATGAGCAGTCTTGAAATTTCTTGCAAAAAGAGCTGCTCCTCATCATTATCATGTATCCGTCATGATATCATCATCATTATCTGATTCAATGAATTGCATAAAAAAATAAATTCTTTCACATTACTGCAGTGCTTCTCAAACTTTCAATATCTGTGACAGGGACGTCTTAAGACTCTTAGAGGCCCTGGGCCAAAAGAAATATCAAGATTTTTTGAGGTCCTGGACCCCTGAGATCTATAAAAGTAGACAGTAGCATGCATTGTCAAATACTCGTTCAAATGGTAATTTAAAACAAATAAATGTGCGCGACTCACAATCTCAAAAACCTAGGCACAAACCGGCTCGACCGATAACCGCATTTCGTCTAAATGAGTTGAATGATTTTTTATAGTATTAGGCCTAGGCCTAGACATGGACAACGGTCATCCCATAATAGTAGTCTTACCACTTTTGCCTGTTGACATGCAGTTTGAAATTCCCTGTTTTTCGGAGAATATGTACGGGAATAATTATTGACCATTAAAATTACCCGGATCAGGATCTTATTAAGACAGAGTGGAGAACGAAATGAGGCCCCCACCGAAGGTAAAGCCCTGGCCCAATAGGCCCATACCTTAAGGCATCCCTGATCTGTGACTCAATTTTCAGTTATAATTTTCATCGTGCTCCCCCCCCCCCATACAATAACAATGCATTGAATGTATTAAAAATGTTCTTTGACGTAAATAATTTGTAGGGCTTATAATTATCAAGATAAGTACTAAATTTTGAATATGACAAGCCCATGGGAGTAACTAATAATTATTAATGTTTTTAATTTAGTATTAACAAATCAGTTATCAAAAATGTGTGTTTAGCAGTACTGATATATTCATAAGTATATTACATCAGTATAAATGCGTATTTAAATTTTATGTCAGAATGCGTTTCCTTTTAGTAAATGAACACTTATTTTAAATCTTTTATTTTCGACTTTTCAATATGCCCCACCCCCTTTCCTCGTCGGGATATCACATCTCCCCCCAGGGAGAGCGCCCCACAGTTTGAGAAACACTGTATTGCAGTGTTTTATATACTATATTTGGAATCCAATTCCGTTTTAGTTCTGTTGATTCTGACAACTTAAACTTTAGTGTCATATGAAATTCTATTTATCCATCATGTCGTTTCTTTTTGAGTAATTCCATTCCCTACAAGTAATTTTACGGAACTGTAGATTAGAGTCTATATTAAGATCTGTCGTGTTTGACTAAGACATTCTTGATAAATGAACGTAATCCAAGAGCTTTGCTCAGATAATTAGAAATAGAAGCCGTTGAAATGTGAATATACTTTACATCTTGCACTTGACGAGAGATTTCACACTTCTCAATTAGGGAAATAGACATCTTTTTATAGTGTGAAAGAATCAAGTTCTCTTTGAGGTAATATATCACTGAAGAACTTTTTATATCATTCCTCATACTTAAAAAAATAATGAAGGCAATATTAAGCGATGAATCATTCAGTGATATAAAAAAAGGAAAGAAAAAGCAAAAGAAAAAAAAAAAAAGATAAATGATATTATTTTAACAGATAGCTTTGGTTTTCTAGGAAATCGCATGATCAGTGTCAACATGTGTTTGAAAATATATTAATAGAGTCCGCTAAAAATATTATGCACACTTATAGTGAAAAAAACTATAGTAAATATTCTAATTATAAAGAAATCAAGAAATTATAATTCGATTTATCTTAATTTACAATGATAAGAGGTTTCAAAGTGGTAGCTATTACATTTCAGGCTTTAGCAAATACTAAGAATTACCACGTGGGCAGACTTTTTTGTCAAAATACCAGTGATTACATGCCACTGGCATGTAATCACAAGAATTTTAATTTCTTTAACGTGTAATTGTTTTTGAGTCGTCAAGGTCTCGGATAAGAGTTATATATATCTGATCCAGTGGAGGCACACTATAGGGAATTTTTCAGGGGGCGGGGGGTCAGGGTCGAATGTCCACCATTCTCCTATCATGCTCCAACACGCCGTCCAACATATTCTTGTGATTTTGTCGATTTTCGGGAACAAAAAACGATAAAAAAATTATTATTAATAACAGATGATTAAATTTTACGTATTATATACATAGGAATATAATCAATCGAAAAAAATCAATTGTTTTGAGGGAGTCCGGACACGAGGACCCCCCCCCCTCCTTATGTGCGCCACTGATCTGAGATATTTCTTTTTGCAGTATCAGTGGCGCACGCAGGAATTTTTCCATTAGGGGGTCCAGGTTCGAAAGTCCATCAATATGCCAATTCTTTTGATTTTGTCGATTGTCGGGAACAAAAAAAAATAAATTATTGAATGAATAATTAGGATTAATTAATAAAATTAATTATTAATAACAAATACGTAATTAAATTTTTCATTCTATATACAAAGGATTATGATCAATTGAAAAAAAATCAAGGGCTGGGGGGTCCGGACCTGGTGACCTCCCTCTTGTGTGCGACACTGAACAGTGTATATATTCGTTGGGGTATACATTTGAAGCACTTTACCATCTCGAGCTCTAACCTGTACCAGAGCTAAATTTGAGTGACTAGATTTTTTTGCTTTTGCCCAATAACAAAAAGATTTTTCAAATTTAATGCATGAAGCTTTTAAAATTAAAAAGTTAAAATTTGATTGCAGTTTATAAATACCGTTAAAAGAGGCTGAAAATGCCAAAAAATAATCTTAAGATTAGATAAGGATAGTGGACGAAGCTTAACCTAGCCAATCCGGATACAGCAGGAATCTGACTTAGGAGTTAGAAAATTTTCAAGAAAAATCGAGAGCATGAGAGCAATCTGATTGAATGTCAGAGAGAGTTATGGAATTTAATTTTACTAGAAAAAAGAAAAAAAATTTCCCAGGTTTCATAGATCATCTCACATTTTTTTTGTTGAAATTTTTTATAGTTTTTATTTATTTAATATTGAATTTAAATGTCATGCAAAGACAGCTGGAGACTCACCATGTAAAGGGGCTGATACACGTTAAATCTTCGGAGGCTTACAGTCCTCCGATTGGCGTGCTGTGGTAGTTCAGAAAGGGGTTCCAACTCATATATATCGTCCTCTTCACTTGATCATGGTTCAGAATTTCGAGGACCGTTGCCAATAATCATCGTGTTGCTTCATAATTAGACGAAAATCAAAATTAAATTCACTAAATTAGTGCTTGTATAAAATTATATTTTTAGGAGGAAAAACACTAGAGATTTTTATCAACATTGAGACTGATAGGCTGAGATTGGTTTTAGTATTTTTTTGTTTTGATCATTAAAATTCATTAAGTAATTATTTTTCACTGAAATTTAAACTGATATTTTATCATGATTTGGGTTTTAATAATTGTTTGATATGGAGTGGTTAATCCATATTGGTGATGGGCCTTGAAACCGTGAAACATGGTCAAGAGACGAGGACATCCCTCGTTGACCACACTCGCTAGACATAATATCCGTATAATTTAAGATACTGACATTTTTTATGAATGTCAGAATGCACGGCAGTGCTCTAATAAAAATAACTTTTAAATCTTTACAAAGCAAAGATTGGCTTCTTAAAATGAGTATAAAATACTAATTGGGTGCAGAATTTTGTAAATTTACATATATCATTTCAATTGTGAGTCTTCTCATTCTCTAAACATGGTCTAGAATTATGATATTCACCTTCAATCGCTTATTGTACTGTTCCAAGTAATTAATTAAGTAAATTTATAATAGTTAAGTAAGCACACACACAAATCAAGTAAGCAAACCAAAAAACATATGTTAATTTTATGTATATGAATGGTCTTTTTAACTCAAGAATTGCTAACTATGTATACGAACTTAGAAATAAAGATTTAGTGTCTATCAAATAAAAGTTTTTCCGAGAAAGAATGCTCTAGAATAATGTAAAAATAAAATAAAATAAAATGTTGCCTTTATTTTATCTGATGACAAAATGTTGTCCTTGCAAATTTTATTTTATTAATGCAAATAAATAGAAAATAACATAGGCCTAAGTCGTGTGAATAGGAGGGATGTGGTAGCAGTTTAGTTTCAGTCTTAGTGAGAAATTGTTTGACTATTTGGAGTGACGTGCAGGTACATTATCAGGTAAATGTTCTACTATTTACTTAGCTATGTCTGGGAACGCTTGTGATGGATGGGCTCCCCCCCCCCCAAACGACATAAAATGCCTTGATAACGACCTTTGATCACTGTTATAGTTTCTGGAGAAAATTCTGAATGAACAATTCCTTGAGAGAATCATAAAAATACCTCCCTAATGAATTTGTTTGATGTGATGTTGTTGGAATGTTTTCGATCATGGTGTGGAAGGCGATTTCCGTGTTGAAGAAGCAAGTTTTAATGAATATCAAATAAGTAGCACGTAGTTTTATCAATTATTATGATCTTGTTCAAAAGATCTTTTTCAACTTAAATAACATTCTTATTCGCTCATCTTTTTGTTCAGAAGTCAAAGGACAAGGAATAATGTGCTGAGATACATTGTGAATGTAAAGATCCTCCGCCAAAATGCGCTGACAGCTGAACTTCGATAAGTACCCTTAACACAGTGTTCTAAAAAGTTTGACAACAGTATTTAGCCAGCACAGCGAGGTACCAAATTAACGTTTCCCTTTACCTGGTCGGTCAAAGCATTAATCATCTGCGATGGATTCTAGGTTCTATTTTAAGACTCCGGTACCACTTACATATGTTCGATCTTGACATCATAGAATCGCTGTACATCTTTCTTGGCATTTTTGAAGATGTTTTATCCAGGGCTTCGAACCATAATTTTTTTCGTTCCGCCAAAAATAACGGTTTTCGGTTCAGTTCTGAATGAATTATTTTATTTAATGTATATTCTCTTGCATTGAAAATATAATTCTATCCTAAACAAAAAATGTAATTCTATCAAAATTTAGAAGATTTTATTCTTTTTTAATTGGTACTCTATGTGAATTAATACAATTAACCAGCATGAACGACACGAGAGATGAGCAGAGAACGGCAAGCATTGGCATTGTTATCCATTATCAAAATCGCATTTGACAACTAGGTTCATGATTCTGGTTTGTCTACCTAAAAAATCTATACAAACTTCCGTGGATGATCGCATGCTGAGATGCGAAAAATATAACAGACTGATATTTTTTTTTAGAAAAAAGATGATTTTATTCTTTTTCTAATTGGTACTCTATGGGAATTGATACAATTAACCAACATGAACGACACGAGAGATGAGCAGAGAACGGTGAGCATTGGCAATATTGTTATCCATTATCAAAATTGCCTTTGACAATTAGGTTCATGATTCTGGTTTGTCTATCTAAACAATTTATACAAACATCCGTAGATGATCGCATGCTAAGATGCGAAATATATAACTCAGATTGATATTTTTTTAAAAAAATTATCTATACTCCTAGTTCATTCAACTGGATTAAATCTGCCTTTTACAAGTAGTTCCATGAGAAACTGAAACAAAAAGTACAAGTGAACATTAAAACAAGAAATCGAGAAGCAATGCTCATGTAATGATGATATAATTACATGGTTGACGTTAAATTGGAAAATATTGATAAATTTGTTACAATAACAAAATGACTGGTGACAGATCGATCCGAAACAAGCCGATTTTTGTTTTCAGTTCTGTTCCGGTTTTCGTTCTGACCAAAATAACGGTTTTTTTTCCGGTTGTCGGTTCAGGAACACGCGGTTCGTGAAACCCTGGTTTTGCCCAAAAGTTCAAAAAATTTAATGCTTCAGCATTGTTTTTGAAAATCTGTTTCTTACGTCGAGGAACAAAAATTATTAACTTCAGATAAAGCATCTGTGAACGCATTTTAATCAAGCCATATGGGCAAAATCATTCTTATCAAGGAGGAAAGGCGATGGCAGGATGTATTTCAAATAGTGTAACTAACTACATATTGTGTAGTGTCATGGGTAATCAAATTTTCCGAACTTTTGGATCTTATTTCATATATATGTACACAATGCTAATGTCAATGATATGCTCATTCGGAGTTTTCTTAATTAAATAAATGTGGGGTTATCGTTATTTGGGAAATTCATATTTTTGTGAAGACAAACGTGAAAAATAAAAATTCGAAGAAAAATATCCAAATATGGACTGATAATGGGGAATTTTTAACCACGACGCGTCTCAATGAAGTTCAATTAGTTGAAAGAACGCAAATATATATATTCCAGCTGTTTCACTCATAATTCTGACGCAGTGGTATCAAAGCAAACTACATATAGGACGAAGCGATTCTCTATTGTTAATAATGCTAAGAAGAAACGCAACTTTGTGACATGGGAATAATGCTTGTATATTCGATTTGATCGTACAACAGCACCAAAATTGTATTTCTCAGCATCAAACTGGATGAAAATTCAGCTACAATGTCCAGTATTTTAAAACATTTCATTGAAATTAAATATAATCGTCTCTCGGTCAAAAGCTAACTCTACTAAACTGGAAGTGCTCCAGTTTCATGGGCATTTTTAAAAACTATGCAGATTTTCTTCAGAGACTAAAAAGTAAGGAAAACACAAATATTTGGAATGAAGTTCAAAGCTGCAATGCATAGATATGTACAAAGCGGCAGAAACACATTTTACAAAACGAGACGAAAGCTGTTCATCGCAGCATCGAACAAACGCCGTGTTGGTTGCTAAATCTCACCTGTTGAACTGTATCAGTAGAAATGAGTACTGTGGACACACACACATTTATGAATTTTCATTTGAGGCTTCACGTGGACATGTAGGTCGTGATAGTAATTAGGAAGAAAGATGAAGCAAAGTCCGTGGCAGGTGTGGGGATACATGACAGCAAATGGAATTCAAAATGTGCATTTTTTAAGCGCTTGTTAAGACTTCAGATTAACTATGTGACCTTTAATTGAATCAACGCCCATCAGCTGTCAGAAGAAACAGTTTCGAAAGAAAAGATATTTTTACCTACCAAATAATACGATACCACATACGGCTAAGCTAACCACAACGTTATTACACATTTAAACGTGTGTTTGTTTGATGGTGGTTGGCAGCAAGCCTGAATATATCTCTTCTTTTGAGAATATTTACAGACTTCTTAAGAGAAAGGTGTCTCAACATAGTCAACTCACAATACTACAACAGTTATTAAAAGCAGAAAAAATCTCTATCGAAGCATTGAGCTTTTGGTTTCTTGCATACCTAAAAGTCTTGTTGCGGTTAGCCGCTGGAAAGATGAAATTACTTTTGGATAATCGAACCGAACAAACTTTTTTTTAAGCAAAAACTATGTCCAGACGTAGAATAAGAATTTCAAAATACCTCGTTATCTTTTATTAATCGTCGCCATGAAAGTAAATCATACATTGATGCTCAAGCTTAAATTCGAAACTGAATTGAAAAATCACTTTAAATTCTTCGCATATGTTTTGCATCTGCAAAATAGTTTAAAATTCGTTGCGGTATAACATTTAAGTAGACGTTTTGCTAAAATGTTGTAAGATAAAAAGTATAATTATAGTAGGCATTCATAAAGGTCTAAATTCGTGATAATCACTATGTTAATGAAAATTACGCATTCTTCGTTGAATTCAAAGCTAGCATTAAATTTGGCACTCGCTTTTCTTCGTGTAAAGTTAAGTGTAAAATTTAATATTTGATAGTGGGTAAAGATGTTCAAATATTAAGATTCCTCAAATAGTTTTTGCAAATCAAAATACAAAAAAATTCTCATATTATGCGTGTATTTTTAAATCAAAAGCATTTTGTCTAACTATGTCTTTATTATTGCTGACAAATATGTACTTCGTAAGAGAAAACTTCTGTAAAAAAGCAAAAGTTGGCAACAGTGAAGCGCATGAACTAATTGTCTAGAAACATGTGACTGCATTTATCATATGACAATGACGTCTTTTGAGTTTATGAACTGATTGGCTGGAAACACTTAATGACAGTTGTCATATGACTATGACGTCACGGCTCATTAAAGGAAATACTAAGCCAATATTGTTGAAAAATATAATACAAAAATAAAAGCCCGCAAAAACATCTTTGTACAGATTTATCTATAAAGCAATTATAAAAAAAAAATGTCTAGTTTTTTTAAAGTATAAATGTGTTTATTATAAAGCTGTGTTCTTATCCTAATTTGTTTTTGAATCCCCTCTCCTGCAAGGGCGGGGAAAATATCTCCTAATTTACTGAGTGATCTCTCTCTCGAAGACAGAGTTCTATAATTCTCCAGGTTTTATCTCCGAAAAGTCAAGAATATCAAGCTCCTGAATCTGAATAGAATCATCGGGGAGGTTGTGAGTGTGTTTTTAACTCTCCAGAGCAGATGGCTTCGTAGAGTAGCAATGCTTCGCTAAATTCTGATAACTCTTGACCTCGAAGGGTGGCAAGCCCAAGTTAAGTGACACTTTGAAAGTGTCGGTTAGGTAAAAAGATATCTCACGTTATCAGGTTGAAGAATTGATGTCAGAGTTGATGTCAGCTCCGTGTTTCTTACCATTCTAGTTTTATCGTTTCTGAAGCGTTCGCTTTTAAATGTGAATATTCTTAAGCAGGCATGAAGATTAAGTTTCATGTGGATTAGACAGTGTAACTTAGAGGATTAGGGTTTCCATACGGCACGCTATAGTGTATTAGATGTAATGTCTTTTTAAGAAAATACGATATCAGATTCAGATTTTTTACAACTTGTCGCATTCTGTGTCTGTAGTAAGAATAAAGCACATTTCCTGGCACTTATCGTTTCAATAAAATTTCACAACAGTAGCAGGCGGTCTTGGAGTTCGGACTCCCTAACACCCATAAAATCCTTTTTGATAGTACAGCTCTGGCAACCTTTTAGCTGTGGCATACCTAACCAATCTACCGATATGATTCAGCGTGCCACACAGTAGGATATTTTTGAAACAATTTGATTCCGAGAGTTAGAGAATAGAGATCAAAAATATAGATATTAAAAGATAAATCATGTATTAATTTTGCATCATTTAAAGATGTTTCTTAACAACAACAAAAAAACAATAAAATATAACAATTTCTTCAACAAAAATAAAAAATAATTAAAATTGTAATTATATTATGTAATTAAAATACGAAATAGACAACAAAATATAAGTATTTCCCTTCAGCTTAGTTAAACAAAAAAAAAATAATAAAAATTTTAATGTGAACCTACTGCTTCTACCGCTCAACACTTTCATATCACAAAATCAGGGGTATAATTTGTGACTTTCAATTTGACACGATTCTGAGCATTCAGTTGTGAAACAATTTCTTTGTGGACTCGAAATATTTTCGATAAGAGGAAAGATTTTATTACTTAAGATATGAAGAACCAGAAGTGGAAAATCGAGTATATGCAATTTTCTCTCTTCAAGCAATTAAATCTCTCCAGCAATGACATTTAATAAACTACAAAATAGCTGTAAATTTATCTTTGGAGTTATCTTTCAGATTTTTTTTCGTAATTCCATAAAAGTCAGTAATTCTGAAGATGTATGTTAAATAAGGTCCATTATAAATTTATTGACTTCCATCCAATCAAAAATTGACAGTTTTGTAAAGTAGTGCAGAATGCCACTGAGAATCGTACCGGGTGCCTCATGTGGCACGCGTGCCATAGGTTGCCGACCCCTGGTATAGCTTAAACAATGTTTATCATTTAAGATTCATCGAATAAAAGTCTGGATTCCTTTCCTCCGAAGAAAAACTATGCATACACAGCTGTCTCACGATAATGACATTTTTTAAAACAGTGGCTTTCAACTTTTGAGAGACTACAGCACATTCAATCCTTTTAGCAATGGAGATTTTTGATTAAATACATTTGATTTTAACTTTTATTATAGGTTTTATGTTTAAAAGAACTCTACAGTTTAATTACAGTATGAAATTTTTATCATAAAATATAAAATTAATGAACCCGAGATTTATACCGTGATAAAAACAAAAAATTATTTCAGTTGAAAGTGTCACGCATTTTTAAAATTACCGAATGTTATAAAATATTTTTTTTAAAAAAAATTTCATTCGCGTATTTAAGTTTTTATTTTAAAGTTGTAGGCGAGTGGCAACTTTAACATATAAAGGAAATTGTTATATGTGTATCGCTTTTGCACGATCGTGTTTCTTTTAATTTCAACATGTTAAAAAAATTTCATGTACTTTATGAAATAGTCAACTGAACTGAACTTGATAACGAGTCTTGATGTACCAAAACACTAAGCCCATTCAATTTTTTTTCTAATGAATATATATATATATATATATAATTAGTTATAACTCTTAAGGGATGCATAATCACTAAAATATTTGAAATTTCTGTTCACCAGACTCATTGACAGAATTTGTTTGAAAAATCTCACTTTTCATACCTCTGTTACTAGAAATCCATATTAAGTATAGAATAAATAAATAAATAAAAATGAAGAAAACTATAAGCAGGAAATTTCTCTTTTACACAAATGCTTTCAGAACTATCACGTTTCAAGTATTAAATGCTTATTTCTATTTTGTAATGTAAAAAAAAAAAAAAAGTAGAAAGAAAAGAAAATGAAAATTAATTTTTGGTAGATTTTTTCAAATTTTTTAATTTACAGATTTTCTCCCCTTTTTATGTATAGTTCAACAAGGTTCAGAAATTTAAAAGATCTGTCCTAGGAACTTAATCCATTTGGTTCAATATTTTTCAAAGGTCATTGAGTATCTAATTGATTGACTTTTTAAATGAGAATAACTCCAAATGCTGATTGTGTTTTGGCTTATATGTTTTTTGAAGTACATCGAGAGTGAATTGAAAAATATTGTATTATAAGTAGAAAAATTAATTAAATTTTATGATGATTTAATACATTTGGTTCATTATAAATAGAAAACGGTATTGCTTTATTCTAAAATTATAATTAATTACGCAAACTATTGAGATAAATTTCACAAAATGTTAATTCAGTTTTGTCAATTGAATGCAAAAACTATCCCCGATATACCATGTATTGAAAACAAACAGGGGGGCAGATTTTGTAACTTACGCATACATTAATACTCCGAACTTATGCTATGGGGGGACTGAGTGGCAACCACGTATGATTTCGCTTATAAATACATATAAATTATTTTTATTTGAGGACAAAGACGAAAGAAAATAATAATTTAGAAAGAAAAAAGGTTTTATAAAATCTTAGGTAACATCGGCTTACGAATTTGTATTTGTGTTATTTGGATGTAGAAGATTTCGTAAAATCTAACAAAATATAGTTTGCCGTCCAATTTTTTCTTCCACAAAATTTCCTCGTAGCATGCTAATAATTATTTTATTCCTTACTTTGTTGAAAAAATACGCTCTTTTCATTGGAGTGTAATCTTTTTCAATTAAACTGAGGCCTGTCAAATTCCCAACTGTCATTCGATCTTTTGATTGAACTGGGTCTAAAGATTGAAGTTCTTCAATGCCTTGCTCTTCCTCATGCATCTGTATGAGCACATCAATTGACAGCTCCTGATTGTGGGAATGCTGCAGTTCTTGAACATCATCACTATCCATGCTTCTAAATTTACTTGCCTGGAAAGAACAACTTCTTCAATCGCATTATCAATTTCACCAATTTAAAAAAAAAAAGACGAATCTGTAGATATGAAAATTGTTTTACTCCGGTTTCATGCAAGTCGAGGTAGCGTAAGTCAAAGGTATTTTCAAAATAGCAAATTTCAATGATTTCGTGAAAATAATGTTAAGCTTAGGTTTAAGTTCAAAGTTTGTATGTTTCCAAGATAACACCATCGTGTAAGAATATTTATTTTGTTTCAAAATCTCCTTTTTAATTAACAATAGCATGTTACTGAAGCGTAAGAAAAATAATCTGTAATGTGAAAATATGCCATTTTCGCTAATATTCAATTATTTTCCATGTACACAATGAGCAATTTCCGACTTCTACTATCGGGAGATAAATCGATTAGTATACCTTCTACGCCAATCAACGAGGTATGTTCCAACAAAAATCATAATTGTTACAAAGTAATCAGTCATCCTTGCTTCTTTTTAATCCTTTTTTTTTTTTTTTTTGCATCATTAGTCTTGCACCATTAAAATGACTTCAGAGATACTTAATACAAAATACATTTTTTATAAATATAATTAATGTCAAACACACACACACACATTATAACTCCTGGAAGATGAAAGAAAAAAGAACTGACAAATAAGACGCTATCACTTTGCCCTTTGCTCCACGGGACCAAGGATGGCTCAGGTAATTTGGAGTCTTATTTTGAAAGGACAGTGACAGGCCTAAAACGTACCATCTTAGGCACGGTTCCGAAAAGTGAAACAGCAAGGTATAAGAAGGGGGGGGGGTGCAGGCTTGGAAACTATTCATCGCCTGCTGAGAAGATCAAAAATAAATTAAATTTCGACTCTGGCGAACGTCCAAGTCATTTTACAACTGTTCGACATGGCAGTGAACCACGCCGGGGGAATCAGTGAGTGGCCTCTACAAGCGAGAGAAGTTACGTGACATGCTGGCAAGAAATCCCGCAGATATCTTCCTTCAGAGCTGTCAAACCTATAGGTCCGGTTTCAGAGGCTGCAGTCAATTACCGAGGCAGCAGTCCTATCCACTGGTGGTTAGTTTATGCGGAATCTGCGACGTAATTCATCCGGTGAGGAGTTTTCTGTCAGGGGTTGGATAGGGAGGTAAAAGCGGTGTTATCGTATTCATTGCCATGAGGCTCTATTTGCGGAGACCCCCTGGGGCATTTTCAAGGTCGAAAAACCTCTCCCCTCGATGGCCGTCGTGACACTTGTCGTATCGCTACCACCATCTTTTCCGGCAAATCGGTTTGTTAGCAGCCACTTCACATGCTTCCGAACGACAATACGCCTTTGTTTGGCTTTTTGTTGTTGGTTTAAGCAAACAGAAGGTTGGTCTTGCGGGTTATAGCTTCACTCCAAGTGTTTTGGAGGAAGGGGATGATTTATGAGAAAGGTTGAGCAGTCAAAACTTAGTGGAGTAATTTATCTTTTTACAAACTAAAAATATTTCAGCTAGAGGGCACTGCTCTGAAAAGGAGCAGAATAAGTTATTCTTAAAAATACGATTTTAGTTTAAATTTATCTTTGTCTAATACGGAATTAAGCACGTTTTCAATAGACAAATGTGTAGCTTTTTAAAAACCCGTGCCAACAAAATGCATATATCGTTATAATTCTCAGTCAATATTTAGATAGGGTTTTCTTAAATGCACAATTTTTTGCTCTAGCAAATAAATTTCAATCCCATTTAATATGTGTAAGAGAATATATGTATATAAAAGGGATCATTTTCTAGGGAAAAAAAGGACCTACTGCTCCAGAAATGAGAAGCACTAAAAAAGATGCTGCTCTCCTTATAATGGCAAAATGTTGTATAATAATATGTCATTTTCGGGAGCATTTCTGAAAAAATTAATTCATATATATTCCGAATTTAAATTTTATTTTTAAAAATCTCGTGATTATTTCTTTGAGAAAAGAAAAATAGATGAATTGCCTTTATCAAGATTATAGAACAATATGTGTATTACGTATTGCACTTTTTTATAATACTGTTACATTTTTTTATATTTCTTACTTGTAAATTTTTCCTTTTACAGAATGGTATCGACAATCCCAGTGAAAGACTCTGGGATTAATGAAACTAAAATATAATACACATAGTTTTCAATATTTAACTTTGGATACAAAGTACTGTACCTTACAAGAACATACTAGGAATGTGTGCCCTCAAAATAATAATATTTAAAAGAATACGTTACCATTTTAAACTTTTATAAAAAGCTTCTAATTTTTTCTGCATTATTCAGATAATTATTTTTAAGTAACTGAAACGTCATTATAAAATTTGAAAAATATACACTTTTTTTAATTTGAGGAAAAATATACACATTTTTTAAAATTTGATGAAAAATATACACATTTTTTAAAATTTGATGAAACATTCCATCTCGGTTTGTTAATAATAATTAAAAAGAAATCGAGAAACTAAATTTATACAATATTTTATGAGCATGTCTCAGCCTCAGTAGTCTCATTTCTTGTCCTCACGTAAGTATTTACCGCTTTATCTCCATTTATTTATCGATAATAAAGAAAAAAATTTAACTTCTTAAAATGGTTTTCTTGGTTTATGTTGTAACTTTTCTGTCCTTGAAGGTTCTTTCAGAAACTAAGAGCTTCGGAACTGATAAAAGTTTATTTAAATGTAAGTACAAATTTTAAAAAACACAATATATATGTGAAATTTTAGTGCATGTTACTTTAAAACTAAAATTACTTAATTATTCCATTGCTATGAAAATTTAAGCTTCAATATGCGACCTTTAAAATGTAGATGAAAAGATGATTTTTCTTTTTTAAAAACGAGTCTGCAATAAGTCTGACAATAAATAATGATTTTATCGAATATTTATATTCAATATTGTTTCTCAGTCTTCTTCAGGATTGTACAAATCAATCTCGACAATATTGATTAGAATATGAAGATGAATGTAGAATCAAAATATATGGATTTAATATTATTCTTATATTCCGAAAAGAAATTTTTATTTATTGAGAAGAAAATATGTTATCCTTCATTAAAAAAATTGACTCATTTTTTTGTCATTTTTTCCCCCTTTTTTGTTTAAAAAAAAAAACTTTACTTGATCAAAAAACAATGCCACATAAAAATATGCAAATTAAAAAAATAATAAGAAAGCTGCATGCATTTCAGATCTATGTATGTCTTTGTAAAAGTTATAATTGAATTATTGTTCTAATGCTTGATTTTATGTATGATAGTGTGTGCCAAAAAAGAAACAGGATACCTCCAAGTATCGCGTGGAACAAATTTTTTTTTGCGTCTGAAGTGCAGCAACTCGACGTAGCAATATGTCTCAACATATCATTACAAGACCTTGAAGAAATATTCAGCTCTGCTGCTTCTATGGCATCTTTATTTGCAATAGTGTTGCTGTTCAATGGGATTTATATCTGGTGATCTAAGTGGTCAAATCATTCGATGTAGTTGTGTTTGTGTGTTCAGAATGTTCTTCAAACCAAACTTAAATGTTTTTTCTCGGTGACATAGTGCATTGTCATCCTCGAAAATTCCATCATTGTTTGGTTACATGTCCATGAATGGCTGCAAACTGCAAATGATCTTCAAGCAGCCGAACATTACCACTTCTAGTCAATGTTTGGTTCAATTTCACCAGAGGACCCTATCCAGGCTGTATAAAAGCAGTCATCAACATTGTGTAAACACCAATGTTTTGTTTACAACTTGAGACTCTTGCCTAATAAAGTGTGTGCCTCACTCAAAACTTTCAATCACCCTTTACCAAGTGGAATCATGACTCATTAGACCACAAGCAACGTTTTCTCAATTATCTAGAGTCGAACCAATGTATTCACGAATCCAGTAGAGGCACTGCAGTCGATGGTATGTTGTTAATAATGGTAATGGAGTCAGTTATCTGTTGCCTTATCTCATCAACACCTAATTCCGCTGTACTGTTTTCACAGATACGTCTGTCTTTCGTACCGTATTAATTAATGTTATCTGACTGTTAATCTAGTAATTAATTTTATTTGACGCAGTCTAGTAATTAATGTTAATCAATGTTATCTAACACAGCACTGTTATTCTAGTAACACTGACATTCTGCACAAACGTTGAGACATTAAGTAGATGCGGTCGGCGATTGCATTGTCCATGGTGGGAAATAATGTCTGAAATTTTATATTCTAAGCAAATTCTTGACACCGTAGACCGAGAAACTCTGAATTCCTTAAAAATGTCCGATGTTGATTGTCGCATGCATCTAGCTCCAACCAGCAATCCGCGTTCAAGATCTGTTCATTTTCTTCGTGGGCCCATAATCCAACCAGGGAACTTTCCAAATGAAAGCAGTGACAATATAGATTACCCATTTCATACGAGGTACTATCATCTTCTGAATATTTGTATATTTTTATCCCATAACTTTTGGAACTTAGCGTATTTTCTGCAAATTCGGTAGCCTCATCATTGGTGATGCTTTCATATGAACACACTGGCGATATCTAATTCTGAGTGCAGGTTTATATATTGGGCTCTTAGGGCAGGCACCCAGGAATCCGGATATGCTAGACTTAGCTAGATCCAAGAGCCCCTCCTTGGATCCACTAGTACCAAGGGGACCCATAGATCATATGCTCCCAGGACCCAAAATGAGCTTAAACCAGCACTGGTGGGCCCTGCATCAAAATTCTTTCGAGCCCTTTTTCAGATATGAGCACTCAGTCAGTGGGACTTTAGTTACACGTGTTGGGGCCCCGTATCATTGATAAGGCTGTTACAGTGGTAGCTGCACCCCTGTATGAACACCAGAAAGAGTCTAAGAAGGCAATCAAAGTTCATTTGTATCTGAGTAATTAGAGACAACTTTGATTCTTCCTGAAACCTCTTGATTTCTCTAAGTGATAACAAAGAAGAATGCTTTATAGTAGAAAACCACTTGCGGCAGATACTATGAGTAAAAAAAAAATTTAATATGTGGAATATTTTTGTGAATTTTAATATATTTCATATAATTTGTCCACATATATATATATATATATATATATATCTTACCAGTAGCGCACACAGGAATTTTTCAAGTAGGGGGGGGGGTTAAGGTGTAAAGTCCTCTATTCTCGTACCATGCTCTAATACGCCACCCAACATATTCTTGTGATTTTGTCGATTTTCGGGAACAAAAACCAGTAAAAAATTTACTAAGGAATAATTAGTATTAAATAATAAAATTAATTATTAATAAGAAATACTTTATTAAATTTTACGTACTATTTTCACATAGGATTATAATCAATCGGAAAAAAATCAAGGGCTTTTGGAGGGAGGGGGGGGGTACGGACCCGAGGACACCCCCCCCCCTCCTTGTGTGCGCCACTGTCTCTTACCTTTCTTAAAATTTGTGGTAAAGTGAAGATGACCACTCTGAACATCTAACTTGACTGTATAATTCAAATATGAATTATGAGAAATTTTTTAACCTTAAATTTAATTATAAAGTTTCAGAGAATGTGTTTTTCATGTTGAAACATTTTTTATATGAAATCTTCTCTATACATACGTATATTAGTTTGGTTTGAGTTGCATATGGATAATTGACGGATGCAAAGTTTATCGTTCATGCTGCATAGGACAAAGAGACTAATTTGCAGTAAATGTTCAGCAATATCCGTTATTCTAAACGTTGTGGTTTGAAAGATTGTTCACTTGCAGTTGACCTTGTAAAAAGCTCGGGAAACATTTATATAAATTGAATAACACTACTTAATCTCTCTCTCTGTATTCTAATTTGAGGAAAAGATTAAAGGTTTCAGAAAATCAAAATACAATACACTTTTTTAATTATAACAATTTATCACTTAAGACACCTACATTCTTGACACCGATGTAACCAATTTAATAATGATGGAGAAAAAATATTTTTTTCCTATCCTTAAAGGAAGAGATTGGAATGAAACTCACGATTTTTTTCCTGTAATTGATCTTTGTTCAAAAAGCCGTAAAATGATTCTGTGTCATTCCTTTCATGCAAATGCATTGCATGATTTTTATTTTACTTTTCTCCCAAATACCAAATGGCGTTTTTATTCTAATGAGAGTTTAAGTATGAACTGCAGAAATATTTGAAGATATTTTTTCCTCTTATTTCTCCTATTTTGTCCATTTATTACGTATTGAATTAAAATCTTAATATAAATCGTGGATAAATTTCAAAATTGTAATTTATATATACAGTGAAATACACTTAATACGAAAATGCTTAAGATGAAATAATACAATGTTCCCGACAAACTATTATGCATTTTCATGCATTTTTTCCCTTAGCACAAAACGAAAATTGCTTAACACGAAAAGATTTTTTTTCTGGGAATGAACACAATACGGAAAACACCAACTGCTCAGGTGAGAGAGGGAGGAGAATTGAAAGAGATGTGGTTTTAGATGTTTCGTAGAAAGGAGTATAACTTGGCTTTGAAATGCCCTCGGCTTTTCACGTGTGCTTGTGAATAGCTTGTGACACGAGCTAATTTTGTTTATCTAAGCTATTTCCGCCCTCCACATCTACAAACGCCACACAAAAACCTCATCTTTCATCACTCGGCTTAGGAGTTCAGTGACGAGTACATCGCAGTGAAAGTAACTATCACTGAGTGTGGTTTGCGTGTAGACGCACATTCTAATGGTGAAATAAACAACAAAATAGACCATATCGAAAAATTTGTTGACAATTTGATACTGAAATAGACAATGAAAAGAAAAATATCAGAATATTTTCCAAAAAACTTAATAAAAGTTTTGTTTTTCAAAAAGCTTGAAAATTTTGCTTTTAATTTCAATTAAGTTCTTGTAAATGGTTTTGTTTCATTGATTTTCATTAAATACATGTATATATATATATATACATATTGAATAAAATGTATTCTAATAAACTTGATTTTGGAAGATTGGGGATTTTTTTTTTTGTTGTTTTTAGATTTGTGTTTAGTACATTTTAAGAAAAATATGCTAAAATTAAGAAGAGAAAAATAAATTATTATTACAAAAATGGAGAAAAAATCGGTAAAAGCTCACGAAAAATAACATAAACGCGGCCCATTCTGTACCAAAGGATTCTATGTTATTCATTTTTGAAATGACCTTCAGGATAAGAGATATTTTAATTTTTACAAAAACTAGAGCATTTAGTTATTATATGAAATTGCTTAAAAAAACAGTGATTATATTACCATAACAGACTGCAAATTTTGTAATAGAACAGTGATTGATAAATCTGAATTTTAAAACACTTCTACTATTATACAGAACATACACATGAAATTTTAGTTATATATCATTTTCAAAACTTTTTTAGCAATCACTGGTCACGTTTGAGCATTTTCAAAAAAAAAAAACACATTTTGAGTAAAACGCGTTTTAAAGTATGACATCTTGCTTAAAGTAATAGCATCTGCTTTTACTAAACCACGTGTGTAGTTTTTGTTCTAGTGAACGGAAAATAATAAACTTGGTATTTTTATAAAGCTAATAAGATAGCCAATAAAATAAAATCATAATAAAATTCACAATTTTAGGGTAGTCGGAATACCTTAAATATAAATATATAAGCATTTTCTTTTTTTGTTATTGTTTTTCATGCACATTTCTTAGGATTGTTTCTATTTTCTGCACATGCAAATGTTTTAAACCTGTTTCTGCATAAATTCTTACAGCTGTATTTTCTATATATGCAGAAAATATTCAAATGCCTATGAAAATTTTCACCCATGTAAAACATGAAGCCCATCCTTCTATGAATTTTTTTTTTAATGTTTGCATCTGAAAAGTCGAAACTCGGGGAAAGTCTAAAAATAATGTAGTATCAAAGTCTATTGTAATACTGAAGATTCGTTTTAATGTAATTCCAGTGAGACAATGGAAGGAATCTTTACTGACGAGAGAATATCTCATATAACGTATTCTATTCTGAGTTTAGCATCCTTGCTTCATTGAAGCTTGAAGTTTTATATGTATAATGAGATACTGAACTAAAAAAATCTACATAATCGCTTGTATGGTAATAAATGCATTCAATCTATCAAAATCAATTTAACAGTACAAAAGATTATGTTCATTTTTTTAAATATAAGTAGGACGCTGTTCCCTTTTTTCCCCAACGATTTGTCTTACTATTTAAGGTTATATATTTATTATTGACTTCAAAATTTGAAAAACCTTTTTGATTTTGACCCTGATAATAACATTTCATGTTCTTTTAATTCGAATGCTATTATCGGTGACTTAACATGAATGATTGAAATATTTTGAAGTTGCATGTTCTTAAATCTAGAAGGAATATGTCAATTTGTATAATGCTTATACTCACAAAAATCCTGGTGTAAATATTATTCTTACAAACACTTATTGATGGATTTTCAAAGAGTCCAACATTGTGATAAAAACTTTTTTTTCCCCAGCAAATAAATAATGTTTTTTTTTTCTGGTATTATCCCAATTTTCATCTCGCGTTGTAAAAATGATACGTTATTTTTCTTATTTGTTAATGAATACTATAGAGCTCGTTTTCCAATCAAAATGTATATTTTTGTTTTCAAAAAACATCTAGGTTAACAAAAAGTATAGTATTTCTGTAAAATTAATACTCTTACTCGAACTTTTTTTATGGTTCTTTATTTTATTTTTGAAGGATTTACTTAAACTCAAGACAGTTTTTTTTTAAATTTATTTATTACCTGTTTCTCATGAACAATTAAAACTTTACAGATTCAACCCTCAATAGAAACTATAAATAAAATATGCTTATAAAATAAAATAAAAATAAGCTTAGTTTTTAAAAAAAAAATTTTTACTTTAATATTTTTATACAGTGGCGTACACAAGGGTGGGTTTTGAGGATGTAAACCCTCCCATTAACCAACAAATTTTTAAATTTTAGCATAAAGATACGTGTCAGTGCTTTCGTCCACATTTTTTTTTAAAAAAATGTAACCCCTCCCATGAAAGTAATCTGTGCACCCCATTGCTCTTAAATCGAAATGTCTACAAATTTATCAGGAAGAAATTAAAGGATCCAAAAGGTATTAATTTATATTCTGGGTGTGTGGTCATGCTTGTAATATTTTTAATTTATACAAAAATTTCTCAAAATGCATATTTGTTTTTTCTCCTGTCATTTTAAGTGTTTTCAAAAATAAATTCTTGACCTTAACCTACAATATTCTTGATCTGTCTAAAATAATGGGATATCCTTTATTTAAATTTAAAACAATAAATATTGTATTCAATTCTAGATATATGATTGTTTAATTGTGATAAGTTAGTCCGAAATTCAAAGGCTTATTCAAGAGGAAAAAAGTACAGTGCAATATAAACACGTACGTAGTTAAAATAATAATAAATTATATTTTGAAAAAATTAAAAAACACCCTTTTATAGTTAATCGAACTAAGTTGTAACTTAATCTTTAGTCGCCAAATCTGAAAATGGGATCTGAAATTAGTCATCAGATACACGATGGGAAGTCGTTAATCCTGAATGGAACAAAATTATTAAATTATTGTATTGCCATCGGTCCTGGACAAGTGAGCAAAATTTCGAATTAATCTGACCGTTTAAAGTGGGTAAAAATTGATTTCAAAGATTCCGTTCCATACAAGTGAAGCTTATAAACGGGTGTTAAAAATACATATCATTTTAGGTAGTGTGTAACTCTCGCACCAACCATGATTGATCACTTTAGAAAAACTAGAATCCCCTTTTTAACTGTGTTATGCTCTAGAAAAAATAATCTACGTATTTAAGACAAAAGGTAATAAAAGAGAGAGAGACAGAGAGAGAATTAAATATATATTGCTAGTTTTAAGTGGTAGCTGGACCAGTTTTATGAAGGGATGAAGGAAACTGTATCGAAATATGTTTTGATTTTACCACAATTTGAGAGTGATAGCCCTAAATTGTGATGATGTACATCCCAAGAATGAAATATTCAAATGCATGAATGTAACTTAATACGAATATTATGTAATAAATGGATTTATCTTATGCAACGTAGCATATCTGCATGCGACATAGCTTATCTTTGCTGCTATTTTTTACTTTAATGTATATATGAGTTATAGATGCTAAGCTTGTTATATTCACAAGAAATTTCTTATATATTTTTAGAAATTGATTATAATTATTCGATAATTACATAGCAATATTATGAATTACAAATATCAATGCTATAAATGCACCGTTGCTTTAACCTTTATTTTGTTGACAAATGGATAAAAGAGTTAGAAATTTTAGTCGTATGTTTATCTGATGTTCAGTATAGCGAAGTGTATAAATCACCTTTCTCTGAGTTAATTAGAGATGACTAAGGTTAACTTATGCTATAATTGAAATATTTTTCTCCTTATATAAGTATGACAGAGGTATTTTCTTTCTTCTTGAAAACCCGTAAGGCACATTTTTATCTATTACTATAACGAAATACATTCATTCTAAGAAATTTAATAAGTTAATAGTACTCTTCTTTCTTTTTCCTTACTATTATCTATAAAATATACAAAGAAAAATATTATGTTTTTCCTGACCTTTTTTATTATTTGAAGCACAAAAAATTCGATCTCTTAGGCAATTTAAACCAACTTTTTTTAGCAACATGATAGATTAGAGAGCATTTACGCAACGAAAAAGTAGGGGGGGGGGTTCAATCATCAAATCATTCATATAAATTATTTTATTTCACATTTACTTTTTGTACTAGCTACATGATTTTGTACGTCAATGATACATAAAACTGTGAGAATCCTTCTCAAAATACAGACCAATGCAGACTTAATTGCTGGGAATAAATAAATAAATAAACAAACAAAACGAAAGCTCACGAAGCCGACAAAAGGCAACTAACTTTAATGGTTTTTACCCAGCAGTGTTTTCAGTTAGTTCCATTTACGGCATAGGGAGAGAAGGAAAACGTTCCAGAATTAAGACATTAGCAGTGAAATGCGCGTCGAATATTTTAAGCAGCGTTGTTGGGGGTTAATAGCTGTGATGTGTCAATTGCAGAGGTGTGGCCTAGGAGAACAGAGCCTTGGGGCAACAGATGTTGATATCGGGCGCAAACCTGTTTCGGAGGTGCTCCTCTCTAGCCCCCTCCAGGGTATGGAATACTTGCGGAATTCCCTCCACTAGTTACTTTGATACAGAAAAAAGCATCGCCCATACGCCGTGTTATCTCATTTGCAATCGTACACACGTATGCGAAAAGTTAGAAAATCGTCTCTCGTTTTGGGAATACACGTGATTGATTATTTTCTTAATGTTTTGCGCTCACTGCACCGAACTGGATTGAGATAGTTTGCAGACAGATATAAAGTAGTTTACTGTTTCCTACTCATTTTAATATTTATAACCAGAGATAATTCAAATTACAGCAAAAAAGGTGAAGTTGAAAAATCAGTTCTCATTTAGAATATACGTGATTATTTTCTTAATGTCAAAATCATTGCACAAACTTGAATAAAGATAAATGAGTTATAGTTTTGCTCTTGATGTAAAATATTTTTTACAGCATTTTTATTCTGCGTCCATTATTGCACAAATGGGAAAAACTAAAGAAAATTCAAATTTTTGAGACTTGGAATTAGAAAATCATATCTCATTTTTAGAGAGCATAGTGCAACATCATATCTTGACTGAAATAATCTGCATATAAATACGAAATTGGCTATACAGTTTAATATATATACTGTATTTAATGCTGAAAATCTTTATGGGCTTTCATAATTCACTTTTTAATTGTTGAAAGATAGAAAACTATATTATATTTAAAATACTCGCGAATGATTATTTTCTTAATAAGGCATTCGATGTACCAGTGGTGCATACAGAAATTTCTCTAAAAGTGGGAGGGGGGGGGTCCAGGGTCGGAAGTCCACTATTCTCGTATCATGCTCCAATACGCCGCCCAACATATTATTTTGATTTTATCGATTTTCGAGAATAAAAAACAGTAAAAACTAATTATTGATTAAATTAGTACTAATTAATAAAACTAATTATTAATAGCAGATATTTTATAAAATTTTACGTACAAATTACATAGGATTATAATCAATCGAAAAAAATTCAAGGGCTATTGGGGGGGGGGGGTCCGGACCCGGTGCCCCCCCCCCCTCTTGTGTGTGCCACTGCGATGTACCTATTTTATAGAAATATTTTTAAAAACAAATTAGAGAAAAAATTTTATTATTTATTTTAATTAGCTTTTGTAATTCTAGCATGCTTTTTTTTAAAATGTTGGAAATTTTTATACCAAATGGACTGAGAATAAGAACACCGAAAGTTATTTTAAAGTAATTATAATGAAGAGAAGCATTTTTTTTTTCAGTAGCGTATACAGACCTTTCTTATAATATGAAGAGGGGGGGGGGTTACATTCCAAAAAACACGCACACAAAGGCGCCGAGGGGTATATAATCTCTGATAAAAATTAGAAATCTGTTGGTCTTCGGAGGGGTTGAACCTCCATACCCCACCCTCGTGTATCTCACTGTGTTCTTTTACCTTGAGCTCAGTAAACTAAATATTTTCATTTAATAAAGTGCATATGATAAGAGAAATTCAGTCCAAACAAGAATTCACTTAATTTGCTTGAGGAAAAAAAAACACCCATGTAGTAAGAACAATAAACATCTGTTACTGAATCACGGATATTAAAATGTTTCTAAACAGCTATATATCGCAAGAAGTCTTAAAATAATAACGTTTAAATTATTTTAAAAAGTGGAAAAGTATTGCTATTTGTTATTTAAAATTAAGTACTCCTTTTTTTTTCTGAAAAAATGTTTAAAAATTTTATAAAAGTAGCATGCTTACACATTTGTCTTTTATATACATTGACTCATTTTTAATTAAATAAAATGAGTGATAGTGCAATGTAGCTTATTTAAAGAAAGTAAGTGTAATTCGGTAATGTTAAAATGAAAATTATCACTGATTTCTGCGCGTGTGCTTTGTTTTGATTTGGAAGTAACCATACAAAACCCAGTAGTAATCAAAAGTGTTTAAAAACATTAAAAATATATATTTATATCATTATGAGCAAACAAATGTAATGTATAACGATGTACTAAAAACAAACAAAAAAATTTTAAGATTTATTTTAGTATAATTTTGGCTTAAAAGGAAAATGTAGTTTTTCGTTAAAAATTTTGTTCCCCACCTATATATGATAAAAAAAAATGGAAAGAAAGAAAGGATGTTTATATATACCTTCAAAGTTTATGTTCTTTTCATAGTATACAGCAGCAGTAGCTCAGATGTTACCCTCTTCGTCTAATAGTTGCTCAGGATTATGAGGTCTGTCGCCAGTAGGCCCAAGGCCATAGCGACAACTTTGAGGCCTATGAATAATATTGCTTGGAAGTCTATCCAATTAATACACTTACTTATTTTACGCAATCTTAATTATGACAAAATTACAGGTTTGATGCACTTAAATATACACGTTTATATATATGGGTATAATGAAGTGAAACAGAAAAAGTTTTCGCGTAAGACAAATATTACACTTAGCAAAAATTACGATTTGCTAGTAATACTTTCAAATAAATAAACAAAAAATAATTCTTCTGTGATCCAGATTAAAAATATCACTAAAAATATTTATTTTTAAATTATATAAAACATTCAGGAAATTACATAATGTAAGTATTTTAAACGTATTAAAGGCATTCAAAGAGAAACTTTTCTGTATTTTGTACATGTTACTAACTTTAATCATCGCGATGTAGTTCTTTGGTCAATTCACAGTTTTAAAAAAATTCAAGAATAATTTAACCTTTTATTTGCCACCATTGTCCCATATTACTTAAGCGATGAGCCATCCTACAGAATGATTGCTCCATCTCACAGCTGGTTGTATTTTGCGAATGATTTATTTTTACTTAAATTTTCATTTATATTATTTTTACTTTAATTTTTCAGATCGCAAAAGAGGTCTTTTGATTAAATGTGTTCTTCAATTCCAGCCCATAAAAGCCATACTTGAATGCACCTATATACGTGTCTTTACTACAGTGATGCAAATTCAAACAAAAACGAAGTCTTTTGAATGCATAATTTAGAAGATTATTTAATATATTCATCACTTAAATTTGCATGAACGTCTTTTAACGCAATTCTCAAAGATTATTATTTATTTGAATGGTCAACGTTATTGTTCATTAGCACGCATTGAACTCTGATGTTTTCAACGTTATAATTAGTCTATATTTTATTAGATAATTAAGCTACAATACCTTGATCTTTGCCATTTATTGCATAAGTCTTTTAGTAGGTTTACTTCTTGCTTAATAAAAAAAGTGTTGATTAAATAAATTAAATTTACTGAAATGCTTTTAATTCGCATTTTAATTTTTTAGCATCTCTTGTTGCAAAAAAATACTTGTGAGTAAAAAAAAAACTTTCATCTATTATTATTTTTTTTTTTTGTTATAATTTTTCTCTCTTTGTAAAAATGAATTTATTCGTAGTTATTTTACACAATTAAAAAATGAACAGAATTCTATAGAAATATTTTTACGAAACATTTATCAATGAGGCATTTTAAATTTCTGTGTAAATTACCTCAATGTCGCCTTTAAAATAGGTCTAAATTATACAAATTTGAAGTTATTAATTTGTATGAAGGAGCTGATAATTTTTTTATATATACTATAGCCTTGCTTTCATTAAATCATGTAGTTTTATAGCTCTTAGAAACTGAGACTTGAACACAAAGAAGAAATAGAACATTTCTTTTTTATTTAGCAAAATAATTCAAGAGTCTCACAAAGCAAAAGTAAGATTCAACTTGAGATAAACAAAATCATTCAACTAATAAATTATTCAGGTTACTACTATTAATTTGCTTAGCTAGAAATTATACTAAGTCTAAAATCGTCGTATTACGAGCTAAATTTGTATAAAGCGTTAACAAATGTCATCTTTCTTTCTTTTTTTGGGAAGTAGGACAATTCAAAACGTAAGACATATTGTGATTACATTCAAGAACGCCATTATATTCCAAACAAGAAAATTCATTTCACATCAACTTTTCAAGTTTTGCATTAACTTAGAGAAATGGTCTTGGAAGTATAAACGATGGAACAAAATTAAAATCTTACAAAATGGAGTAACTAAAAAGAAGAACCAACCTCACACACATTTGGTTAAAAATGTATCTATACAATGAAATAAACTTAAGTTAAATAATATTTATGCTTCACAGAAATATTCTGCTAGTTACGGATAGTATTTTAAATACTTTTTTATGGCAGTCTAATAAAAGCATTTGAGACGAGGAGGGAAAATTAACGGTAAGTTTCTTTAAAATTCCATGCCTTTTATCTAACATCCTTCCTCCTTTTTTTAAAGGTAAGGATATATGAATGCCATCCGAGAGCTGAAAGTAAAAGAATGACTACAAGTAGGTGAAAATGCTAGTGCCAGGTCTATAGAGACGCAATAGTGTTATGGATCCACACTTTGGTAAGTCTCCTTTGTTTTATAATGTAAATGCAGCATTTTTTTTAAAAAAAAATAATAAGAAAAATGCATTTTTTCTTGACAGTTAATAAAAGAAGGATTCTTTTATATGACGTATATATACATAATATATTGGGTAGATTCCTAAGAATACATATGCTAGAACATTTGGGCTAGAAAACTGTGTAGAAATATAATCACATTAATGCATACATACATATTTTTTAATGCATACATACATATTTTTTTGTTGATTTTTAGTTAAAATAAATTTTGAAAGGATCGTAGATAGTGTTTCGGTTCCTTCTGAAATCAATCCCTGCGACATATGCTTTGGGGAAGACTATCTATCGACTTCAAAATATTTTTTCGAAATTTTATTAACATCCGGGGACTATTTTGCTTAAAGGATGTTGTTATGTTACAGTTTTATTTATAGAGATCTAATCCAAAAGTTCAGATACCAGAGGGTAGACGGACGCTTTTTTAAACCCCTTTTTGAGTAGTACACACACGTTGTGGGACACACACGTAACGTCTCACACACGTAAACTGGACATTTATTTATTTCTTTGGTCAAAAGAGGTCTTGGGTCAATAAGAATTTACAAATGTGTTATCTATAAGATTTATTCCTGATGTAGTCAGGTGAATATTGTTATTTTTGTTCCAAAATTTATTTTATGTATCAATGATGGAAAATACCATAATATTTTTAAAAAATAAAAGGTTTCTAATTTTGTATTGCTTATACACATGTTCCGTCTTTGAATGTGAACTGTTTTTAATAATCTGAACTCAAAATTAGTTGAATCAGGGACTTTCAAAACTGTCTATTACTGTAAGTGCAATAAAAAAAATCAAAGGCTTCAAAAATAAAGAGTAATATTTTTTGAAAAAAAAATCAAACTACCACCTTTAATTATCTTATAATTATTGGGAAATGTTTTTAATTGGAAGAATTCGGGCATTTTAAGGAAAAGAAATCTTTATCACAAGAAAATTGAAAATTATATTAAAATATATTATTTTGCGCATTTTTGTCAGAACAAAATGAGTATCATGTTTGATATTAATGCAATGTGCAAAAATGTGGCTCCAATTTTTTTTCAGTAAAATCATATTACCATAAGAGTTTTTTTAAAAATAAAATATGAAAAGTATATTCAAAGCTTTTTAATTAATTTAAAAACATTAAAAAAGATCAATGAGAACGCACACAAATTTCTTTACTGCTATTAAGTTTACCCTTCAGGTTATATCCAATAGCACAGACAAAAAATTTCCATGGTCGAAAGTCCCCTAACCAATATCATACCTTACGACAACACCAATTGATTCTTCTGATTTTGTCGATTTTGTTAACAAAAACAGTAAAAAATAAATCATTGAATTAATAATTAGCATTAATGAATAAAATAAATTGTTAATTACTAGTGCTTAATTAAATTTTGCGTTATATATATATATAGAGAGAGAGAGAGAGGATTATCATCAATCGGAAAAAAAACTCAAGGGCTTTTGGAAGGGGGGAGGGATCCGGACCCCTAAGACACCCCCTTGTGTGCGTCACTGGTTATGCCGGTTGTTTCTTAATAGACATTAACAACAGCAAAAAGTTCCTGGACGTTAATCACAATTTTTTTAATTTCCTTTTTTAAAAATTTCGTTTTTTTGAAATTTTTAGATAATATTTTATAATATTGATGATGAATGAATAATTCATCGTTATAATTTTAGACGGAGATTTTCACTTCTTCCAGAAAACCACTCTAACATTTAAACATTAAAGTTTTGTTTGCTATAATGAGTTCATTTTAGTGTAAAAAAAAATAAGGGAAAAACCCAAATCTTTTTAAGACCATAATTCACAAGATAAAAGGATTTATACCTCTAAGAGCTGGATCTGATCTTTGGTCATAGTTGATACGAACTGTTGCTATATATTCTGACTTATTTTGCGTGCAATCCGTCGTCTCTATATCTCCCAACTACCTTTAATCACAGTATAATTCCACCTTGTTCACGAGTGACATAATATCGGTTATAATTAATTGAGAAAAAGGACTCCCCACAAGTAAATCGATAACATGTATCCCATCCCAAACGATTGAATTTTACTGCCTTGAGGCTGGGTCGATTAGTAACTGTTAAGTTTTAGAAAGGGGTTGGGTTGATTATTATTCAAGATTATGGGAGGGACTATTATATATAGTATCCAAATTTCTACTTTTTCTTTTTGCTCATTCATGCTCATTGAATAAAGAGGAAGTGCATGTCAAATAAATATTAAACTTCAGGTAATGTTACAGGCATAGGTGTAACTTGGGTGTGGTAACTGCTCCTTCTCTACCTTTTTTCAAAAACAGAAAAACAAATCATATGTATTTCTAAAAGTAGTAAAATAAAAATATATCTTGTCTGCTACTATGTTCCATGAAGGGTTTTTAATGAATTAAAAAAAAGCATTGCTTAATATACATATAGTCCTTTTAATAATATTCACAATACCATTTACAAAAGTATTCATTATACGCTACTGTCTGTGAAAATTGGCTGTTCAGGAAAGAATTATGTAATTTAAACAAAATTTATAACAAATAGAAAAAAGCAAATAATTAAAATTACAAAGTGATCGTATGTGGACCGAGAAGCACCCTAAACTTCTAAGTTAGTCGTACATAAAAAAACGCTTTAAAGATGTTTCAAAATGTGTGTATCGTCAATTCACACAACTGTAAATGATTCTTCAGATATCAATATGCCTTGTCAAAAACGCAGAGTGCGACACAAGCAATTAACGGAGCTCGAACGAGGCCGTATAATCCGTCTTCGAGGGAGTGAATTTTCGTATCAAATAACCACTCACAAGGGGCATAATGCCCCAACAGTGATGCGCATATGGAAGACGTGGGCCACTGAGAATTGCCCATCGAAACCCCAGAAATGGGCCGCACAATATGATGTAATTCTTTCTCGACAGACACCTCATTCGTAAGGTGGTGATTTTATCTCATAGAGTCTTCTCGTCTGTTGGCACTGTATTAAAGAACGTCCACAGTTATGGTTATGTCATTATCTACCCCTACGGTTTGTCCATGTTTGCTGCACCATGGCCTATGTGCAAGGATTCCTCTCAGTAATATTTCCTGAACGCTAAGCCACCAACTACTACTATGAGAAATCAATCAGCAATAAGTCTTCTCAGATGAATACCGTTGCGGTTTCGACTATAACGATGGGCGCATACTCATCACCACAGAGGTGAACGCCTTTTCCAGGAGTGTCTTATTCAGCGTCATACTGGACGAATGCCTGTCGTTATGGTCTCCAAAGCTTTTGGGTATCCTTGGTAGTACCGCCTACTTCAGATTATGAGAACTTCCGTCACATAAGCTTAAGCATGGCACATTCTTGCTCCTCCTACAACGCAATTCAGGGATTGTATTTCAGCAAGTTAAAGTTCTCTTCCACATATTGTTCGGAATGTGCAAGCTTTCCTCAGTGCACGATGGGTTCTGTTTCTTCTGAGGTCTGCACACTCTCCGAATACGTCGCCCAGTGAGTATTTCTTGATAATGTCGGTCGGTAACTCGCTGATACCGCTCGTCGAACAGAGAACGGGTAAACTTTAGAATCAGATGGGATCCATATGGAATCCCGTTCCTCAGTAGGATATTCAAAATCTGCGTGAATCGATGCCATAGCGTATTCAACTTTTCGTCGCTGCACGTGACACCTGCACAATATAATGATTTTCAGCATTATTTGTTTCATTGCTTGGGAATTTTATTTGAATATAAGTAAGACGTGGAATAAATTTCATTTATTTCTGATGATTCTTTCATAATGTTGCAATTTTCTTCAACAATAGTGGATTAAAATCATGGATTTCCTGGTATCATACATGTTCGTTTGATTATATTATGTACTATGATGCAATGTGTGATTTTACTAATTGACGAACCTATTTTTTCCTCTTAGCGTGCGTATACCCCTTAAAAAAAGTTCACTTATTTAAATATTAATTCCACTCTAAGCTATTTCTGTGCTAACAATGTTTTCCAATTGATTGTTTCTACTTAAAAAGAATGAAATGCATTTTTAAATCGCATTCAAAAACTATAAAAGATAATGCATAATTAGAAATGTTATTGTTTCAAAGTTGAATGTAGGTAAAGACGTAGCATGTGTGTTTGTGAATTCTATTTATTCAGATTTGGATTCGAAGCGAAGAAACCGGTCCATTTAAAGTTAATGAAGCAACCATTACATATAACATCTTCATATTCACTGTCATGAAAATAATTGATTAATAGTAATTTGTCGACATAATGTTTTTATGTATTGCCCAATTTTCAGACAAGCTATTTACAATTTTGAGTTGATACTCAATATTCTTCTGAAGTATCTAATATAATTATGTTAATTCCTGTGCATTAAATTCATATGGACCTAAAAGACTTCATACCGCGCATTTAGTAGAAGTTTATAAATATTGTATCAATCTAGGAACTTTCTTCTTAATATAACCAAATAATACAACATATATCCTTAGAAATCCTTTGCACGGGAAAAAATCCATTAGACATCCATTGACATTTTCTTATGGGCATTGAATATCTACGAATATCAAAATAGTAGTCTATCGTTTACAAGTTATTATTGCAATGAATAAGTAATGCAATGAATAAGTAATGCAATGAATATTTTAGAAGCTCAAAATTGTAATCGGTCGTTGGTAAGTTGTGCATGTCTAGTGCAATGCTAATAAAACAAACCTAACCATAATCGATGATCCAATGTAAAACTTTAGTAAAAGCAAATTTTTTGGTATTAGGCTTTAAGAGTTAACATTTTATTTGAAAAATAAAATATTATAAGGCCCTTTTTCCTAATATTAAAAAATAAAACGCAAGTGAAATATTTCTTCGATAAGAAATGCAATTCAATCAAATATTAATGTACATTATGACTTTTCTATATATCGCGCATGTTAAAAAAAACTTTACATTTTATTATATTTCTTTATATTTTGAATCATTACTTTCTTATTCCTCCTGTATTTAATTCAAAATAGATTTTAGTTTTAAATGTTTTCTTATGTAAAAATATGTAATAGCAAATCGCTCCCCGTGACTTGAATTTTATAAATTTCAAGGAAATAATAGGACAGGTATACAACCACACGAAATTATATTAACGTTGAAAAATTTTTTGAGATCTGAAAAGTTTTCCAAATTTTCCTCTGTTCCTTAACATAAGGTAAATGTAACTTAAAATGAAGGGGGGAAAACAATACTAAATTCAATAAAATGATTGATTCAATAAAACGAACTTATATTAAATATGATTTCAGCATATTTAACTATTTTTAGAAGTTTAGATTAATAAGGTATTCGTGCAGACAAAAAATAAATAAAAACAAAAAATTTTCCTTGTGCATCTATAATTATTATTTTAAATATTTGATGGAAATAAATGTGCTTATTATTATTTGTAAAGTTTTTTAATCCTTTCTCAATATTGCTACAGAAACATCTAGTTTCTTTGAACTAGATGCTTAGACTTAAGTCTGTAAGTTATTTCTTCTACAAAATTCCTCACCCAGAGCTTTTAACTTTTTTATCATTGCGGTATCGATATTTTCTCTTTTATACTAATGCATTATTAGAAAGGATTGGAAAATGTTGTAGTCTACATCGAAATTTAATGGAAGTAATTGCATGATTACAAATTATACGTTATAATTATAATAACATGTAATAAATATGATTATATAATATAATTGTTAGTACTAATATACAAAAAAAGTGGCAGAAATATCTTCCCTATTTAAACATAAAAAGTAAAACAATATTAGGTATTATTCAAGATTTTATTTCTCTATTTGAAAGAAAAATATTTAGCACTTTGTTTTTCACTCTCACCTTCACTTCGTTTTGAAAATTACATGATTCAAATGCCGACCTTCACTGTTTAAACATTTCTGAAATCTCAATCGTTCTTGGATTTGTCTTGGGTTATTCGGAGCTCTGTAGCGAAAAAGTTTTATTTCTTCATACGTCTAAGCAAATGAAAGTGAACTTCATGAGAAAAATAATGTCATGTGTACAGTTAGCCCAAGGGACGGCAAACCGTGGCTCGCGAGCCACATGGTAGTCTTTGTATAGACAGTTGTGGCTCTTTAGACTTCGAGCTATATGAATTATTAAAAAAATAATTATATTGTAGGCAGCGTTTCTCAAACTGTGGGGCGCTCCACCCCCCCTAGAAAGGCATAATTCTACGAAGGGAGTGCGAGCATATTGAAAAGTCGAAAACAAAAGATTCTTTTAATAAATTATTAATTTACTGAAAGTAAACAAGCAAAATACATTCTGACATAATAAAGAATAAATTACGCTTCTACACTGATATAGACCGTCGCCAAAAGCCCTCGTGTTGCTAATCAGTGCGACGTTAATATTCACTCACTCACTCTACACTGATATAATACACTTATAAATGTGTCAGTACTACACAACGTATTTTATTATTAATTTAACAATACTAAGTTAAGAAAATGTTTAATAATTTCCAGTACCCTATGGGCTTATGATATATAAAATTATATACAAAAATTAACACTTTTCTTGATAATTTATACGGTTTATAATTAATCTCTTAACTGCTGATTAAAAGTTACGCGATTCGCTTCCCAACGCTACCATTTTCCACATAAGTGTGCGTGTGTGATGTATTGGGGGGGGATGAAAAGGAATAAATAAGTAAAACGTTCTCTGAAATAAGTAAATATTTCGTAAACACTGTCAAGATCTTTTTATTGTATTCCAAAGCCTTCGGAATAATTTTACGAATAACAGTGCACAGAGAAGATCGTACTTCGGAAAAATGTATATATACGTCCGGGGCAATTAACGGTTTGGCTGAGCGAGACGTTTATATACGCCGGTGGCACTCAAGAGGTTAAAGTGGTATAGTAGATTTAGCGTCAATGTATAGTATTATTGAATTCAATACAATGTTACTGTATGGAAAGGGAACGCGATGAAAATTATATTGGGTCGCAAATATTGAAACTTTGAGAAGCACTGATCTACTAAAAATCATTGATTTCTTTTCTTTTTTATAATTATCTATTGAAATTGTACCTTATTTGTGTCTAAATTTAAACATTTGACTAGCTTAAGACTGATGTATATTAAATTGTTCTTCATTGACGAAGTGTATTGAGAATCAGTGAGAAAATATACTAAAATTAATTCTAAAGTAACAAAAAACTAATTTGTTGGTAGAAATTCCGCAATGAAAAGACATTCCTTTAAGTGATTTCCAGCAATGTTTGCTTATTTGAATACATGAGTTAAGGATCACTCTTGAATATGAACAAGAGATACGCAAAACCCCCCAACAGAAGTGACAAAAATACATTTCATATTTTGTGACACGTTTAAGGGTTAATATAAAAAGAGAGTTAAAATGACTTTTACATACAAGAAAAAGTCAACTTTAACTATTAGTGTAAACATGAAATTTAAGAATAGAGTTCTGACGGTCAGAGACGTCTTAAGGCACGGGCCATCTGGGGCCGAGCCCAAGGCCTCGCTCTCGGGGGGGGGGGGGGGTTCATTTCGCGTTTTCGACTCTGTCCTAATAAGATCATGATCCGAATAATTGTATTGGTAAAATATTATTCCCGTACATTTTCACCGAAAAACGGGGAATTTCAAACTGCATGGCAACTGGAAAAAGTGGTAAGACTATTATTATGGGATAACCGTTGTTCACGTCTAGGCCTAATGCTATAAACAATCCTTCAACTCATTTAGTCAAAATTCGGCCATCGGTTGAGTCGGTTTGTGCCTAAGTTTTTTAGATTGTGAGTCGTGCATATTTATTTATTTCAAATGACCGTTCGAACGAGTATTTGACGATGCATGCTATACTATCTACTTTTAAAGATCTCAGCTAGGGTCTACTTTTGCACAGGGGCCCAGAGCCTCAAAAACTCTTAAGATTTCTCTAAGCCCAGGGCTTCAAAGAGCCTTAAGACGTCCCTGCTGATGGTATTATTCGTCCGAACATTTTTTCACAAAGCTTGGAATTCTAATTCCAACATTGATATTATGAGATTGGATGTTCTTGCATTGAGCCACAAAAGTAAAAATATCTTTGACCGTTCTTAATTTTGAAAGGAATAAAAAATGTTATACTTTGTATGTAAAGCTTTATTTAAATATTATAAAATAAATTGTTAGTTGGAGTGCAACAGTCTTCGAGTCTTTTCTTCCACTCCTGCGCTCACATTTGTGGCTCTTAGTACTTGTATAAATGCCTCTTTGTGTAAATGGCTTCCTTACAACTTGGCTCTTTTCTCCAAAAGTTTGCGGACCACTGATTTAATAACGATCATTAAGTTCCTGCTCCATCACATCATTTTTAAAGGATAGAAGTTTAAGTCTAAATGTGTAAAATTCATGTTACATTCTGATCTGAAATCCTCATAGCAGTAGCATGCCTACGCGATGAAAGTTGTGAAAATCTAAAAAGAGCTTGTTTCATTGCTTCAACTTGCTGTGGTACCCGTACGCCACAAGGTCTGGCAAGAGGTTTGCGCTTTACATCCGAATTTATTCTTCAGAAATTTGGATTTGTAACAAAATGGCATTTGTGATCCATTCCAAAGTGTCTACGAAATAATCACTGTGAAGGGATAGCAGAGTCGCCGTTTTTAAAACATGCTCTATCACGAAAGCACAATTATCACCACTCCTCATCATGATGGCTACCGAAATGGTAAAAAATTTATTACTCGAAGACGTAATCCAATTCAAGAAGTATAACTAGCGATGGTACAGTAGTAGTCAGTAGCATACACAAACCTCTATTATGGGGAGGAGGGGGGCTACGTTATAAAAAACAAGTAGACGAAAACGCCGAGGGGTAATCTCTATGGTAAAAATTAAAAATATGTTGGTCTAGGAGAGAAAAGGGGTCGAATACCCAAACCTCACCCTTGTGTTGGGAAGTTATTTCTACCGCGCACCTTATATTTGTATAATATTTTCACATAATCTCTCCTTTCTTAATCATTACATATATCGTAAAAACAGTAGCGCACACAGGAATTTTTCAAGGGGGGGGGCAGGGTCGAAAGTCTACTATTCTCGTAACATATTTCAATATGCCGCCCAACGTATTCTATTGTTTTTGTCGATTTTCCGGAAGTAAAAACACAGTAAAAATTTAATTAATTAAGCTAATTATTTACAAATACTTAATTAAATTTTATGCACTATATAGATAGGAATACTTCGGGGGGGGGTCCACAGCCGGGACCCCCCCCCCGTGTGCGCCACTGCGTAAAAACTTTCTTTCAAAACAAAAATAAATTAATGCGCAAAAGTGAGGATTTGTGGCAATTTATAGTAGTTTTAGTAACTCAGAAGATAAGATATGCATTGTATTCAATATTCTTCATATATTGAATTAACATTGATGTATGTATCAATTTTTAAAAAATTTTTTTTTTATGAATACGCGAATCGTCGGTCAATTACTTGTAAAACAAAATTCACTCAGTTAAAAAGCTGATTTAAAGTTAGAAGACAAAAGCGTTAAACTATGAAAAGTCCCCTATATATTTCTTTCCCCTTGTTCTCCCCTCTTTCCATATTAGGAATTCTATCCACAAAAATTAACTTTTACTTGATCATTTTTACAAAAGTATTTTCTATATGCGGAGAAGACCAGATTTTGTAACTTAAATTTTATTTTTAAAAATTTATTTTAATTTTAAATATAATTTTTACCTCAGTATTTTACACATTTCTTACCAAGTGTGCAAAACATTCTTTGTGAGTCCAAAAACTTTTTTTAAAAAATTGCTCCAATTTTTCTTTTATACGATTTAGGAGAATATGAAGGAGAAAAAAATTCATTTTTTATTTCATTTCCTATTAATAAAATAATTTTTCCTTAAGTGAGCAACACTTCTACATGATTTTTTTAATTCTACTGAAATACATTTTTGATACTAGAAATGTTTAAAAAATATAACAATAAAGTGTGTCTTCCATGTTATTCTTTAAATTTCTTACTTTTATTATATATTGTTTTTAAGGCAATTTTATAAAAGCAAATTAATTACTAATTCTTAATTGCTGTTAAATGTAATAAAAATGTATGTTACACACTTCTTTAATAAAGTAATTGAATAAATTTCAAAATTAAAAACAATTAATATCTTACTCTGCCGTTAAAATACAATTAATTCACTTTTAAATATTGGGAAGCTAAAATAAGTATAACTCGAAGCAAAGTTCTATAATCCGTAAAACTGACAAAACGAAAATCGAAATTAACGTCAATTCTTTTTGATGATTCGTAAAAATGATAGTGTGATGGATTCCGCTAAGGAATTAAGTGATTTTAATTTAAAGTCTTGAAGCTAGAAATTTAATAAGATACAATAATAAGCGATGCTGCAAGAGTGATTTTTTTTGGGTGCTCATTTGTCCACATTCCCTTTTTATATCAAACTAGCCGTTACCCACCCGCTTCGCTGGGTATTTCATGATGTTATATATATCAACTATTAATATCTAAGTCCTATCATTAAGAGTTCGATTGTATTGAAAAACATACTTATACCTGTAACTGTCGCCTCTTGATAAAAAAAAAGGGCAGAACTCGTCTTATTTGTATTTTCTAAAAATCTCTGAAATTGAAGTATAGAATGATGTTTGCATTTTCGTAACACTACAATGAGGTGGATTCCCGCAAAACCAATTTTCGGTGGATCTCTACTCTGTAAAATAAACATGCAAGCCAAATCTAACGGGGGAAAAACGAAATTTTTACTATCAATCCTGTTGAGAATCGTTTTCCAAAATAACCGTTCTTGGCGGATTTCAATTCAAAAAAAGAAAAATGTGAACCAAATTTCATTATAATAATCCTTGTATTTCTAAAGAAGGAATTTTTTGTCAGTTCCCCCAGTAACCCCCTGACAGACAGACAGACAGACAGACAAAAATTTCAAAAATTGATTTTTTGATATAAGTACCGTATATACCTTTAAATGCATTTGGTAACAAACTGCTAATTTGAAATTATAAACAGACACTTCAATTTTATTTATTTATATAGATTGGGATTATAATAACTATTGTTTAAATGTGACTAAAAAATGTAAATAAAAAAAAAAAGAAAGGATTACAACTAACCGTAAAACTTATCAATTTTTTGTTTCTTGCATTGCTTTTTGCTTATGAAGCCTTGATTTATTATTTTTAAAAGTGCATCTGAAACAGCCGATGCTCTACTTAACTGAACAGTGAGATAAAACTATCATAAAAAAAAATATGGCACGTGTCAGCGTATTATCATGTGCGCGTATAACAGTGTTATGTCTCATGAAGAGCATCGGTCGCCAGTAACCAAAACAACGACTTCATTAGCTCAGCTTGGCGTTCAATTTGGCGTTCATCTTGGCATTCAGTTTCACGTTCACCCGTATAGTTTCCGTTCCCGTAAGAATACGGGAATAAAATATAGCCTATGTTACTCCCCGTTAATGTAGCTTTCCATTAGTGAAAGAATTTTTAAAATCGCACCAGCCGTTTCCGAGATTAGCCGGAACAAACAGACAGACAGACAAAAATTTTAAAAATTGGTTTTTTGTTATGAGTACCGTATATACTTTTAGTGCATTAAGTAAAAAGCTGCTAATTTGAAATTACAATCAGACACTTCAATTTTATTTATTTGTATAGATTTAGACGAATATTTTTGTAAAATGTGTTTGAAATTTGCGCCAGAAAAGGAATGAGTTATTTTTACACAAGGTTCATTCCTCTTCAAGTTTAATAATATTGATTTAGTTGTTAAAAACTAAAAAAGAATACTGACACCAGTGGCGCACACAAGGGGGGTGTCCTGGGGGTCCGGACAACCCCCCCAAAGCCCTTGGGTTTTTTTTCGATTGATGATAGTCCTATGTATATATATACAACGTAAAATTTAATTAAGTACTTGTAATTAACAATTTATTTTATTAATTAATGCTAATTATTAATTCCATAATTTATTTTTTACTGTTCTTTGTTAACATAATAAGAAGAATCAATTGGTGTCGTCTTGAGGTATGATACGAGTTGGGGGACTTTTGACCATGGACTCCCCTCCCTTGAAAAATTTTTGTATGCGCTCCTGACTGATACTATTGTGCAGAAAGAGAGAACCTTAAATAATATTCTCTGGCCAACATTAATAGAGCAGAAATATTTCTAAACTTTTAGTTGGCATTGTTCAAAAATTAATGTTTAATCAAACAAGCTTTCATTGTCAAGAAAATCTCTTTAATTTAATGTAAAAAACATAGTGAGTTTGCGTTTTACCTCCTACACCGAACCAACATCGTAAAATGTAACCTTTGCTTTCTTTTACTAGTTTTATGATCTATTTATTTTAGTATGACTAGTGTATGCAAATTTTGCAATTTATACCTTTCCATTATTTGCTTGTAAGAAAGCTTTCACACATACATCTAGTTTATCCAAAGGGAGAATGGGGATTGCTTTAGATGTGTGGGAAGATTTTAATCTTTCTTTCGTACAAAGCACATGCATGTAACATCATGATAAATTTTATAGTCAATACCAAGTACACCCGTTTACAGAGGTGGAATATCTACACTTTTCTAAACCATCAAGTGCTGCCTCCTAAATGTATCCAAATTTTACAAAATGAATACTTTCACTTAACTTGCATACGCGTGCGCGCACATACACATATAAACTAGTATAATATGTATTTCTTTAAAACAGAAAATAGTTCCAAAGATGCATATGGCATGATAGACATTTCCAGTTTTATGTTATTGCTCTTATACTATTATACCTAGGGTGAACAGATCTATAAAGAAAAAGGTGTGAAGTCCGGATAAGATTTTTCCAGTCGGTCTAAAAATAGTATTTGTTTTTGACATTTCTTTTACATTCCTTCAAATATAATCACAAAGGAAGATAACAAAACTATAAATAAAGTATTTAATTTGAGTAGCGTTCAATCTTGTTTCTTTCGATTTTTTTAACCCCCGAATGCCATTGTAGTAAATTTTCATTTGTCTAGAGAATTTCATTCCATTAATACACATGATAGAACAGTTTATTTACACATGTGTTGAAACAAAAAATACTTAAGATGTATTATTTAGCAACAATTATCAATGCAAAGTTCTCTCTCGCTCTCTTTTCTAATAAAAAGTTAACAGATTTTCTAAATTAAATTTATTCCTCGAGTTTCCAATGGCTCACGTAGAGGCATATTCCTGAATTTAGGCTATTTCTAATGCACCTAAAAACGATAACTAAGTAAATCTACGAAATTGTTTGATTTTTTTTAAATTTGGAAAAATTAATCCCTGAAGGAATATATTAAATTATATCTCCTTTTCTATGCCAATAGCCCTCGTCAAAGAGTGACGTTTATGAATAATCAATTTCTCTCAACATACGCAATCTTTAAAACTTAACATAGAATTACGCAAAATATGCCTTAATAATTAAATAAAGACTTGTGGAATGTGTATTATTTTAAATTACCAGGTTATTAAGAAAATGTACTATCCTCCTTTTCATTTAATTGGGATTTAAAACAACAAGGACAATCAGCAGATACTCATGGTGTGGCTCTTGAGAAGTGATCTTCTGTCGATGTACCGCTGGACGGTCCTAAGAGCACTACGAAATTTATTAAAAATAATAAATGGAATTTTTTCATAACAAGTTAAGAACACAATGTGAGCACAGATGAAAATCCAAAACTCTTTAGTTGAATTTTTAATACTGTTGAGTTTATAATCATGCATAGTGATGAGGGCGCTGTAATCTGTCGAGCTATTCTGTTTGCCCCACCATAGGTTTTAAAACAACATCCTATTTTCTGCATACCCGAAAAATTCCATAGAAATTTGATTTTTGTTTGTTTGTTTTACATTTGTAGAATAACTATAAAAATTTGCATAGAAATAGATTAAAAATTTTTTGCAAGGGCAAAAAATGGAAGCCAATCCTAATTTTTATGCAAAAAAATAACAAAATATACTTATTTGGTTTTATATTTAGTCAAAAAGTATATTTACTTTAATTTCTTATTTCCTATACGTATTGTTTTAGTTAAGACAAATTCTCAAAAACAAAAAATTCCAAACCTTCTTTATCCATTGCATTAGTACTAAAGCATTTTCAAAATATATTAATTTTAAATTTTTATTGCGTTTTGTAGTAAATGATGTTTCATTCACTATACGTACCATTATCAGAATAATAATGAACATGGTCCTTGTATGGTAAGGAAATATTTAAAGAATTAAAATTGAAATGCCAGTATAAATAGATAAAAAATAAGATTATGTTTTTCTCTCTCTCACGTGATTTATTGCGACAAAGATGTAAACTTTAAACCACTACTGTAAAATTTTTGCACATTTTAAATTTTCCTTTTTTTTTTCTTCTCCTTTCAGTAATTAATATTTCACATTTACCTTCATTAGGAACGATTAGATGGCAATATTTTTTTGCTATATATATATATATATAGAGAGAGAGAGAGAGAGAGAGAGAGACTAAAACGCGTGAAAACGGACAATATTTATTAATACCAAAGGGGAAAAAAGCATTGAAAGGTATAAATAAAATTAGGGAGAATTTTCAAAAGATAGGGTTGACGAATTGCCAAAAAAATATTCTATTTTATTATATTACCTAAAAATTGAAAATTTAATAAAGTTCTTAAAAAAAAGTAGAAAACAAAAATAAAATTATGTGTTCATAATTTTCATTCTTCAATTCACTTTGAGAGATTTTTTAGACGGGGGGGGGGGGGGTAGCATCGAAGTTCATTCCCTTAGCAGGATTACTAGAGATGGATCTCATAATTTTGCGCTATGGCCTGATGAATAACAAACTATATCGCTGAATAGAGCTAATTGGAATTTTATAAAAAGTATTTTGATGCATTTATGCTTCCGTAAAAGTTATGTGTTTTTTTATCCTCTTTCACAACGAATATCATACTTAATGCATCTTGGAGAGGGAACGGATTTTACATTACTTTCTTGTCGGTGCAAGTTAATTATATGTAAAACTATCAAAAGTTCTAGCTACATATTTAAACAAAAAAAAAGTTATATTTAGCTTTGCCATCATGCAACTTAAGTTTTTTTTTTTTTTGTTTAATAATATATTGGCGAGTAGCATATGGAATATATTATATCAGTATAAATGGTCTAAATATACGTATTAATAGAACGATAGAATTACGACTATGTTCAAAATTAAAAATCTTTTAAAAGAATAATGAACTGACGACAACACTTTGCCGTTTTCCCTTTGATTTAGTAGTATCCTTCTTTATTTATGAATTATGTCTTTCCCATCTTTCCTCCGATAATTTAATTTATCGTTTTCTAGTAAAAAAAAAAAGTAAGAGCCAAGCAAATTAATGAGCACATACACGCACATACTCTCTAATATATACGCACGCTTACTTACACACCAAACTTACGGCGACAATTTATGTGTCCCTACGGCAATCAATCTACTCCTCTGGCAGCGTTGTTTTCAGGTTCTGGATGGTTATGGAAGAGGAAGTAGAGTTGATATTCCAATATACTCAATAGAAGTACATAGAGCCTTAAGATTTCACCCAAACATGTCACACTAGTCACAGAGCCTTTGCCAAAGACAATGGCGGTCTGCTCATCCTTCCAGCACGATCATTGCCTGTGCCCTCAAATCTCTACTGCCATACCGGACACTTTCTTAAATGTCGAATGATATGTAGCGGGTTTTTGGTTCCCTTTCAAAGAAAGTACATTAGGAATCCGTAGTTAAGCTGAATCTGGACTCATCATTCCCTTCTAGAATGTTCTCTGAATCATATTAAACGGTTTTTCTACTCTCAGAAGTGAGCGAAACGCAAACACCAAGTCTTGCAAACAGACATCTCGTACTCGACCTTTTTAAAAACAATTACTTTTAAAACGGAGGTTCCTGTGGCGTTGCATTAAGATCACGAGACAATTAAAAAGTTATTGCCCTCATGTAACGCCTCATTGTAATGGACAAATATCGATCTTCACTGATAGTTGTGGCTCTTAGATGACCTTGCTCAGCCTTCTCCCTATGTATCTGGTCTCATTAACTCTCCTAATAAGTTGCTCATGACCCTGGGGGTTATATTATTCTGCAGCAATTTGAACTTCATATGGAAAAACTTCAAATCTCCCGACGAAGAATTCAGATGTTGGTGATTTCTCATTTCAACTGTTTGCCTGATTTTTACCGAAAAAAGTTTACTTCTCTCTCTCTTTTTTTATATAAGTCGTTTTCTTAAAGCCGCCATGGTGTGCGAAAGAACGAAGAATTGAAATTGACATGTAAGCGTATGAAGTGTCTTAGTCTAATTTCTCATCCCATACGCACATGTGCACTTAATCGACACTAAATATTTGTATATTTGTTTGAAAACAACGCATTTTCTTACCTTTTGTTCAGCTCTTTTCGAGAAATTCGCTTAAATATGCAAACTTTTAATTTTGAACACTGGTGTAGTATCTTTGAGTAATAAAACATTTTCGTCTTCTCATTTACGTTCCTATGACTACTTTTTGAAATGAATGAGAGAAATAAAAGCAATATGATAAAATAAATAAGCAAAATACTGTAAATCTCAGTCTAACACTAAATCTTTAAAAGTTATTACGATTTTTTTTTTTAAAAAAAAAATTGTGTGGTTATTCATCTTTTTTTATGAATTCATTTTTACATTTTCCCCTAACTTTATATTACATAAGCTGTCAGTCAAACATATTCCCATTAAAATAAGTATCTCCTTATCCAGTGGCGTACACTTACCTCTCTTACGGAAAGGGGTTATATAGAAATGGTAAAAATTAATTCTATGGGTTCTGACCCCCTTTCTGTGGACGCCACATTGGGCTTATCCCTCTCAACCTTTCAAAAATATCTTTCTTATTCGAATTTGCACAGTACATTTTTTCTGAACTTATTTGTAAATTGTGCTGCGAACTATATGGTAGATAACACACACATTCTGTTTTAAAACTGAATTAATTTGCAAAGTTAAGCATCATACCAAACAATTAAATAAATTTATATAAAAAAATTGTTGTAAGTATTAATTAGTTATATTATCCACACATTTTTGGACTGGGTATTATCACATTAAAATGAAATTACCCTATTTATTCGAATCTAAGCCGTAGCCGCGGTAGCTGAGTGGCCTAGGCATCGGATCGGGGCTAGCATGCCATGAGTTCGATCCCGGTACCACTGAAGACCCGCCGTATAAGGGAGAGATGCACGTTAAATCTGTCGAGAGCTCAAATGTCCTCCCGTTGGTGTGGTGTGGTAGTTAGGAGAGGGGTGTCAGCTCAGGTGTCGTCCGCGTCACTTGACCATGGTTCAAAATTACGCGGACCGTCCCCAAAAGCCCTCGTGTAGCTGAACAGTGGTACGTTAATATTCACTCACTCACTCGAATCTAACCCACCATCGATTCTTCATCGATGTTTTACGATACCTAATTTTTCGAAATTAAAATAAATTTAAAATGAGAACTAATAAGAAGTAAATATTTAATTATTTTACTCGTATTATAAACTTTTAAATACATAAATGAACCTGTAATTGCTCGTATTGTTCCATCCAACAATTTTTCATTTCGATTCTAAGCCGCACCCGAGTTTCCGCAGCTTTCATTGGGGAAAACAGTGTGGCTTAGATTCGAGTAAATACGGTAAAATTTACAATTTATTTATTTTAGCTTTTTCATGTACACAATAAAAATATCAAATTAAAAAAAATTTTAAAAGGGATGTTTTAAAATTCTTATCTATAATTTCAACATCGGCCAATGTCCTAATGCATTAACGCTCTTTACATTTTTTCTTATACTTTCAACGACATTAATTACCTCGCAACGTTAAATTTAGCCGCATATATTAATATGTCAAAAGTATCGCGAGCTCCAATCTACTTCGAGATAAAAAAAAAAAATCTGTCATTTCTTTCAGCAGCCCTACGAAAGATAACTAAAAGATGACGCGACATAAAGTAGACTATAATCGTTACGTCTTCCAAGTTCACGGGAGGGGAATTAAACGAGCGTGTCCTAAGCCCTCCAGCGAGAAATTACCATCAACAATAAACTGGTTTCGAACGCCTTGCTTTGCTCGTCGTCAAATTGAGACATCAATGGCCTTGGCATATTGGCGAGATCCATAGACAAATTTTGGCTTCAGCTCGTAAACCGCGCCCTCGCATCATCGCAGCCAATCAGAGCGCCCCGGTTTCTCCGCCACGTTATTCAAGCAAACAGGCGTGGCGGCACGCCAAATTTACGATGTTTACGAGGTCCGCTTGCCTTTTTTCCCCTTCTTTTTTTGCCTTTTCTGCCGCCAAATTGCTTTCACACATCGCTTACGCTATATCAGTCCTGTTCGGTTTTTTTTTCGCCTACTTTTTTTTTCTATTTGCTTTTGGATATGAATAGTGTGAGTGTTTTTTTTTTCATTCAAGGATTGTTCTCGGGTTCTATCCGACCGTTTCTACGTATTGAAAAAGAATTATTTCATAGTGTAGACGCGGCGGTACAGACAAAAAGATCAGGTTCTTTTAATCTTAAGACCGACTTTTTTCTACTTCTTCCACAAAACAATATCATAGATGATTTTGTCTGAAAATTTTTTTATAACAACAGGATGCGTGGATATTTTTTTTAAAAGTTGAGAGCATTCAGATGAGATGAAGAAGAATTGTATTTGCTTACTGAGTTACGGTTTAAAAAGTACCAGTTATGAAATAATTTTCATATTGCGTGTGTATTAATATATATATATATATATATCAGTGGTGCACTCATGAATTTTTCAAGGGCTGAGCAGGGGTGAAAATCCACCATTCTCGTATCTTGCTACAATACTCCGCCCAACATATTCTTTTGATTATGTCAATTTTCGGGAACAAAAAACAGTAAAAAATGAATTATTAAATAAATAATTAGCATCAATTTATAAAATTAATTGTTAATAACAAATACTTAATTAAAATTTTGCGTAATATATACATAGGATTATAATCAATGGAAAAATAATCAAGAGCTTTCGGGGGGGGGGATCCGGATCCAAGGACCCCACTCCCTTGTGTGCGCCACTGATATATATCAGTGGCACACACAGGAATTTTTCAAGGGGAGGGGGAGGTTCGAGGTTCGAAAGTTCACCAATCTTGTATCATACCTCGATACGCTGCAGACACACTTTTTTAATTTTATCGATTGTCGGGAACGAAAAACAGAAAAAAAAAATTAGATTATTGAATAAATTCTTTACACTAACTATTAAAATAAATTATTAATAACAAATATTTATTTAAATAACCAGAAAGCACAATAATTTATGTATTCATTTTTCTCATAATTCAAAAATAAAAAATTAATTAATTAATAAAATATAACACAAAAATCAAGGGTGATTAGAGGGGGGGGGGAGGGGAGTCCATACCCGTGGAAAAAATCTTGAAAAATAATCGTTAGAAGATTTTTCATTGAAATGACTATTAATACAGTTGTATAACAACAGTTGTAATTACAAATATCTTTCCCCCAGTTCTAATTTCTTAATTTAAAGGATTTTTGTGCAAATAAATTATTTTTGCTAAAATATGTTCAATCGTACTAATTTTGTTTTCCGTATAAAATTTTACGATACATACATAATGATACAGTATCCATACTATTAAGCTTTTTTTATAACGTCTTATTTTAATTTCATAAAATTTACAAATATATATATTTGCTAGTATTATTATAAAAATTTAGTGCATGTGTGAAAATAAATGTAAGTAGTATTTCATACATCATGAAATACTACTTCGATATGTCATGAGTTCAGGCCCAAGCGCCAATGAAGATCTGGTGTGTAAAGGGGCAGATGTGCATTAAATATGTTGATGAAACTGGAAGTCCTCCAGTTGGGGTGGTGTGGTAGCTTAGAAACGTTGTCCCAGCTTAAGTATTTGTCCTCGTTTCCTGACCGAGGTCCAAAATGACGAAGTCCGTCGCCAATAGCCCCGGGGTTGCTTTATAGTGTGATGTTAATAAACACACTCACTCATACATATGTGTATATGTATGTAAGCACACACAAGTCCATATATATGTGTGTGTCAAAGTTATCAAGAAGTCTGCCCGGATCTTTTACGTCCAGTTTTTCAAAGGATGCTTGCTCCAGGACAAGTACAAATGTATGATTTAATACAGTGGCGCACACAGGAATTTTTCAAGGGAGGCTCAGGGGTCGAGGGTCGGAAGTCAGCCATTCTCGTATCAAAGCCTAATACGCTGTCAAACATATTATTTTGATTTTTCAATTCTCGTGAACAAAAAAACAGTAAAAAATAAACTTTTAAACAAACAATTAACATTGATAATTAAAAAATAAATTATTAATAACCAATATTCAGTGGCTCACACAAGGGGGTGGGTCGACCATGGGGTCAGACTACACTCCCCCCCCCCATAGCCATTGATTTTTTTCCCCGATTAATGATAATCTTATGTATAAAGTACATAAAATTGAATTAAGTGTTTGTTATTACCAATTTATTTTATTAATTCATGTTAATTATTAATTCAATAATTTACTTTTTACTGTTTTTTGTTCCCCAAATCGATAAAATCAAAAGAATGTGTTTGGAGGTGAGTATTGAGTGATGAAATAAGTATCTGGGATTTTCAACCCTGGACCCCCCCCCTACCCCTTGAAAAAATTTTCTGTGCACCACAGCAAATACTTAATTAAGTCTTACGTGCTATATACATAGGATAAAATCAATTTTAAAAAATCAAAGGTGATGGGGGGAGAGGTTTCCTGACCCGTGGAACCTGGGTGTGCGTCACTGGTTTAATCGTAAACTTACAAATTGTATAAGATAACGTTTAAAAATGTCAGTAATGTTATTAAAAATAAAGTTTTAACACGTTATTAATATATATAAACGAGTAATTTGTAATTTAACTCATCCTTCGGTAATGAGACTTATTACCAGTCTCCTGAACTCCAGACTGATCCAGAACTCCAGAAATTCCTTACATTTATGGGTACTGACTATGGAAACAAAGTCATTTTTGGAAAGAAGAATGGTTAATTTCGAGGTACAGCGTGGAAAAGATTTTATTGGTGAAATAAAATCACGTCACTTAGGAAATCAAAATCAAATATTGTATTACAGCTTGCGATGAAAACTGGCTCTCACATTGTAGTATTTTTAGAAACTGCTTCAACATGAAAAATCGATTTATAAAATGGTTAAATTTATAACAGTGTTCGAAATGAAGTGACGGCTGTATTAAATTGTATAAAATAATTTTATGCATTTTGGCATGTTGGTTTCAAACTACTCTATTGGCAGCAAAAAATATGAAGATATGCTTTTCAATTTGATGCAGAAACTTTAGAAAAAGTTTCAAGATTTCTTGAAAAGTCTAAATTTTTTGGTACATTTGCGACTTAATTTTTAGCAAGATAAATAAATTATTGCCTGTTAATTTTTAAATGAAATATGTAGAGCTAAAATCTGATATTTTTTAAAGACAAATCTAAATTTATAGGTTAAATCGAAGAAAAATATTTTTTTTTAGTGTTCCATTATTTCTTATATCTGTCGTCTGTGGCCACGGTAGCTTAGTGGTCAAGGTCACAGACTCATGACTGGCGTGTTATAAGTTCGAGCCTAATGCCGCTGAAGTCCTGCTGTTGTGTAGAAGGGCCGAGGCCTGTAAATCTGTCAATGCTCACGTCCTCCCCTTGGTGTGGAAGTTAGGAGAGGAAGTGCCAGGTCGTCCTTGTCTCTTAACCATGGTTCAAAATTACGGGGTCCAGCGCCAATAGCTCTCGTGCAGCTTCATAGTACGACATTAATATTACTCTCACCCAATATCTGTCATCATTTGTTAGAAGCACGTACATTTCGTGAATGTCTAGTTTCTGAAATAAAGGAAAAGAATGGGATCTCTATAAGATATTATGGCAGGACAGAATGGCAATTATTTCGCGATCAAATTAAATGCTGGTGTATTGGTGTCTCAAAAAAAAAAAAAAAAAAATGCAAATTTTCTCATGCTGTCTTTTTTTTAAATCTTACAGTACCAAAATTTATGCTTTACGGAAATTTAAATTATTTAAATATGTGTTAGTTTAATAAATACGATAAATTCTATGTTTTTTTCTGTTCATAATCTATAAGTATCGTTAGTATATTGTTTACTCAGCACGAAACAGCTTACCTCACAATATGGCCCAATGAACACAAATGTTTGGATAGCACTGCTTTATATTTCTGTTAAGTTTTGTAAATAAATGCATTTATCCAATGCCGATTTAAGCTCATTTCGGGCCCTGGGCGTAGAAGATCCACCGGCCCCCATGGCACTGGAGGATCGAAATTTATTACCAGAAAATATGGTTATGTCCAGCTTATCAAGGCCGCCCGCCCTAAACGCCCAATGGATAAACCGACACTGCATTTATCCCCCTATTTCCTCTCTTTTTTTATAGGAACTATTCGGTATTTAAATGTGTGAATCTTTTTATGTCATAAAAGTATAATTTAACTCCCCCCTCCAAGAATTGTATTATATATATATATATATATATATATATATATATAATATATATATATATATATTGTGTATTTATGGGCTATTGATACTAGAAAATATATTCACTATGTGACGGATGAATTATGGGTTCAAATGATATCATATATATATTCGCGTTCTGATGTTTGTGATGACAGTGTAGTTTAAATTTAACTCAACATAATCAATCATGGATGTCAAATATCCTTCTCATTTTAGAAATATGATTTGTTCGCTTTCAAGAGAGATGTGATCTATGACCTTTTGCTTGTTTTAACAACCACAAATATTTTTCAGCTTTCGAATGCGTTTTTATATGTAGTAAGCGAGTTTTTTTTCAACGGGAAAAAAAGGACAGAAATTCTTCGTTGTGCTTTTAAGAGAATGACACACTATTGCTCACTACCCCCCGTACAACCATATGTCTCTGTCAACCTAAATTGGAATTTTATAAAGTTATCACGATATTATTTCTTTTTTAAAAAAGAAACTAAATACACAGTCACATATGTATAATATGCACAAATTTATTTAATCTTCGTTTTTAGTAATTGATTTCTTAAGAAACTTGTATTTATTAAATATACACGAGTAAATAAATAGAAACAAATATTTTAAAAACTTAGGTTGTTTTCAAATATCTTGTAATTAAGCAGATTTTTCAAATTTTGTCTGTATTCATCTATTGATCATTATAAAGAGATGTGTTTATAAACTATATTTTATTTTAATAACAACAATAGTAACTATAATAATTTCAGAAATTGAATTTGTGCGTCACAATAAATATTTTTAATTACCCTTTAATTGTAGACATACATAGAGTTATACACATTCAGAATTATTAAATGTACACATACCATCTCTGGAATTGTCAGAATACGTAATGGACATTTTTCTAAAATAAAAAAAAAACATGTGTATTATATATAAATACTCATGGGTCGCGACAGGGTGGGCAACCAATGGCACGCGTGCCATATGTGGCACGGGCTCAATTCTCAGTGGCACTCTGCACTACCCTACAAATTTGTCAATATTTGATTGGATAGAAGTTTTGCTGAATTTGTAATGGACCTTATTTGACAAACATCTTCAGAATTACCGACTTTTACGGAATTACGAAAAAAATCTGAAAAATAACTCCAAAGGTAAATTTGCAGCTATTTTGTAATTTATTGAATATCATTGCTGGAGCGATTTAATTGTTTGAATGGAGAAAATCATATGTACTCTGCTTTCCACTTTTAAATCTACATATATATGGAAACAATTACTTCCTCATTTAAAAAATATTTCGAGTCCGCAAAAAAATTGTTTAACAACTGAATGTCCAAAATCGTGTCAAATTTAAAGTTACAAACTATACCGCGATTTTGATATATGAAAGTGTGTGTGTGTAAAGCGGTGCAAGCACTAGGTTCGCATTAAAATTATTTATTTTTTTATTTAACTATAATGAAGAGAAATACTTACATTTCATGTTGTCTATTTCTTATTTTAATAAATGTTTGAAAATTCATAAAATATGTACAATTGAATTTTTTTAGTTTTGTTGAAGAAATAGATTTTTTGGTGTCTATTTTTATGCTAAAAAATATCTTTTAAGTGATGTAGAGTTAATGCAAAATAAAACTGTAAATCTATATTATTGACCTATATTCTCTAACTCTACATGCATTATCACTGAAATCGAAATGTTTTAAACATGTCCTACTGTTCGGCATGCTGAATCATATTGGTAGATTGGTTTGCATGCCAGAGCTAAAAGATTGCCGACCCCTAGTTAATAATAACACCATAAGTACATCAAATATATAAAATAAGTTTTCATTTAAATAATGTATTGCCTGTATGAGAACCATTACTTATCTCACGTAATCTGGCCTTATAAAATTAATTACCTTAATTTAATTCAGAGTCCTGAAAGCCAAAAGCTCTTATACAAGATAGACTAAGCGTTAAATATCCTTACAAATTTTGTAAATTACCAAAATTCTGTCTCAGCTCGAGATGTTCAAAAAATGCCATCTCAACTTAAAAAACCAGAATAATCAGTTACACAGAGGTGGAAAGTGAATGGTTTTTGCAATGAAATTAATTCATTATTTCTAAATGCAGATTATATATATTCATGGATTAAATCAGCATCATTAACTAAGTATAAGGGGAACTGCAATTATATTTTTACTCACAGTATAAGTCTCAAAGTTAAATTCTCCTTATTTCTCTTGCGTTACATCTATATATAAAACTAAAATTTGAATTCACTTCGGTTCTCAGAATGTTTGCATCAACAGGTGTGGGAATTGAACATCTGGAAGAAAAAAAATTCAGTGACAGAAATTAAGAGATGCAAAATCTAACAAGTTATCATGAAGTATAAAAAATATTATTGGATTTTTTTCTTTCTCATTTAAATTAAAGAACCCTTGAAAACTTTCCGTAGACGCTTACAAAGTACATTGATTGCTAGATAAGAGAGCCCTTGCTTTAGAATAAAACATTCAAGGCACAGATTTAAGTCCTATGTACATAGACAGAGTAAGAATATTCTGCAGTATGCATAGTAGTCTATTTTTCTCCCATAGAATGTCACAAAATCCGCCATAAATTATTAATTATCGATTTTTTTTGCACGAATCCTTCAACATCAAAGTGAGTATTTATAAATAAATTTTAAGTTTTCTTTCTGTAGGATTTAAAAAAAATAATAATATGTACTTTTTTTCAAAAAAAAAAAAAAAAAAAAAAAAAAAAACCCTTTAGCAAAAGAATTGAAAAAAAATTTAAGTCATTAATTAAAATTATTTGTGCAATGAAATATAATAATGATAATAATTTGTAAATAAAATTTTGTTTATTTATTTAAAAAATTAATTAATACTTCAATTTATGTAACTAAATCACATGTATAATCACCATATATATTAACTTGTGTATTATGTATTACAACTGCACTCACTGTAAAACACTTAGGTTTCTACAGCTAATATAAACGATTTGTAACAAATGCGATATATTTGGTAACCGCTAACATTTGGATGATTGTCATAATTATTCCTTTTATAGGAAAACAGTATGGATTGCTGTTCAATAAAATGAATTGGCCTAAAAACATTTATTTACGCAGCATTTTTCTTACACGTTATTTTTTTTACGTTGCACACTTTGGATGAAAAATGGTAGATTCTTTGAAAAAAAGAAAGGATGCCGCTTTATTTTTAGAAAAAATGGTTCCATCGAATTTTCTTTTCAAAGACACCGCCACTGTAAAGCTAAGAAAAAAAAATCGAACTATACTCAACAAAAGACAAACGAACTATCTAGAACGTTGCTGCCATCTCGTGGTCGAAATCGCAATTTTTTAGATGACGACTAAAAGTTGAATTCACTACTGATTTTTATTTCACCCCTTCCTTAAAAGCCCAATTTTTATCTTCAAAAGAATAAATTTCATTTATAAAGCATGTATTAAATTTTTATTCCATATAAAACATTTTTGAGATAATTACTTAAATTTAATATTTTATTAATTAATTCTCAGCAAGATGTATCTGTTTTGTTAACAGATTTTTAGTATAAAAATGTTATAAAATATTCCATTCGGTAAAATACAAGGAACAATTGACTTTTTTTAATGTTTATTTTCTTGTATTTCCCAAAGTTTCGAGATATATACTGGATATTGCATGACTTCCACGAAGGGACTTAAGATTTATAAATTATAATTATATATTTCGAATAATTGAAAAATATTACGATTTTTCCCTTTAATGAAAAGAAATGTCTAATAATTAAAGGACTTTAAAAAAAATTGTATCTCAGTTTGATATCGCTGAAATGGAAAAATTAGTTTTTGGCTTTTAATGGATTGTTTGCATTTAAATATACTGAGCATACTGAGATAATGAAAATATAATTGTAAAAAAGGAACCTGAAAAAAAAAATTGCATTTCTTTGATTATTTCAAAAATGAGTGCAAAAATTCATTTCAGATTAATTTTTTTAATACTTCCCTCTCTCTCTCTCTCTCTATACACGCAGGGACAAGATTTCTTGAGGCTTACTCAAAAGCAGACCCCCCACCGATGACCCTTAAAAGTAGATAGCACATAGCATACGTTGTCAAATACTCGTACAAACAATAACCCGAAACAAATAAATGTACATGATTTACAATCGCACAAACCGGCTAGACCGACTGCCGCCTTTTGACTGAATGAATAATTATGGTGTATGGTGGTCGGCTTATGCCTGTACATGGACGATGGTCATCACATGTAGCCCTTTGACATCTTGTCTAAAGTTTCCTGTTTTTCGGAGAATACAACTGGAAAGAACATTTGATCGTTAAAATTATTCAAATTAGGATCTTATTAAGGCTGACTCGAGTACGAGACGAGGCCCGCATTGCAGCCAAGGCCCTGAGCCCGGGCCCAGTTGGCCCATGCCTTAAGACGTCCCTGTATACACATGTAACGATCTTTTTAGAAGCCTTCATTTCTTTTCAGAAACTTAATTCCAGACTCCTTTGAATTTAAAGAGCAAATATTTTCGGAAATAATCATGCTAGTTTGGTAGAATTATTGTTGGTTAACGATCACGGCAGTGGTGTAACGTACATCCCCGCACCCGCATTGCGGGGTAGCTTAGGATCTTAGGGAGCCCAAAGTCTGACTGACGCCAAGTACATATTTTATCAATTTATAAAATATTGAAGGCAAAACCTGATTTTGCAGGGGGGGGGGGCTACTGTTCTCCGTTACGCCACTGCACGAGGGCAATAATTTATTTTTTACCCTTAAAATGTATTTAGACATGTTTATCAACCAAATTTGGTTGAATTAGTACAAATGTTTACTTTTTTCCTAAAAGCCATATGTAATGTTCCATATAATTCATAAATTTATTTGTGATGTCATTTCGAGTTTCAATATTATTCTATACACATATGACTACATAGATTTTTATTTAATTATCTTTATATTTAGAAACAGTTAAAGATAAATAGAAAAAAAAATGTCTTGAATAAACTTTTATTTCATATGCGTATTATATATAATTGTATCTTTAACACTCTTTTTTTTTTAAATGTAGATTCAGATTTGTAAATTCAAATCAATTACTAACATTCAGTCTCGATATACCCCAAAATATGTTTAAATTTTTTCATTATACTAATAAAAATGCTTGGTTCCACTGTGCATCTTTGTTCATCATATAATATATAAGAAATATTGTTAAATATTATAGATATTCCAGATTTAAAATTGCTATTAACTCAATTCAGCTGAAAATTTTATGAACAACTGAAAGTAATACTTTTTTTTTGTTCAATTTTTGTGTTAAATAATTATTTGACTTCAAAGATCTATTTTTAAAAAGAATAAGAGAAAGAAGTGAAGAGAAGAAAAGAGCAGAACTTAATTGTACGAATTAATCGAAAAATTAATTCTTATTTTATTAGTTTTTGAAATATTCTTATAACGCTCGTTTTTTTTTTTTTAAATACGAAACTTAATCGAGAGTCAAAGTTAGTCTTTAAATCTCATAAAATAATTCCATTTCTCCAAAACCTCTTTGAGATTATAGGATCAAAAAAATATCTTTAATATTATGCTCTGAAACCACGTTAAAACGAAACTACACAAAAAAAGGGGATAGAATTATTCTTATATTATTATTATTTTTCATAATTCTATTTGTATTGAAATTTAAAAAGCCGAGAAATAGCATACAATTTCTAGGATATTCTGTACTAGTTATAAAATGGTATAAATATGCAAAAGTGTTTGCCCAGCTATAAACTAAAGTAACTTATCACTCAAGAAGCCTTCAATTATGTACTTTAATTTTTCTGTGAATTGATTATATAAACGTACAATTGAAATCTGATACTGTTTTAGAAATATGATAAATTTAATTTGCAATCCCACACACAACCAACTTGCATAATTTTACGAACAATTACTAGCATAGCTCTAGTGCGATTTCAAATTTTTTAGGTATAGCATACGTAATAATACAAATGAAAGAGTAAAAATTACATCAATGAATAATTTCAACTAAATGTGATCTTTCAAAGTGACAATGATGAAGAATATTATTTTAATGTAGAAAATATATTACTTAGCTTTGTTCATGGGAAATAATTTGCTACAGAATTTCGATTTCGATTTTTCTAATATTTTTGAGGAATTTCGTAAAATTCTTTACAATGCATTACTTAACTTAACCCTTGTATTTACTGTCAAAGATCTGTAGTTAGTACAAAATTCTATAAATAAGTTTTTAAAGTATTATCGACTATATTGTGGATGGTAAAAGGTATACGCATAATTGTAATCCATAAATTTTAGTATACGTTCAATCTAATTTAGATACTAAATATTAAAATAAGACAGAGTCCAGTCAACCTGCAAAATTATTGAAAAAAAACTAGCGTCGATTAACATTTAAATTGTAATCTGTTTTGTTATATAGACTTCATGTGGGACTTCGAATTAAAAAAATACAGAAGAAGGTTTTGCGATTTTTTTCGGAACTACAAAGTTTTAGCGAATTTGTAACAAGAGTCTCGCTTACCTTTAGTTTCTCTGTAACAAAAAGCAGTAAAAAGTATCAACTCTTAAGGTGCCAGTATCTTACAAATATATAAAAGATCAATTATCTGAGTAGCCGGTATTTTACAATAAAAGAGCTAAAATTTAAGTACTACCGACAAGAATTTTTACTGTGAGTAGATAATTTAAATATGTCATGAAAATATTAATCTTTTTACCTCATGATACATAAAGCCCATTTATCTATGGTATTTTACTTTCCATTGATATATAAAGCCCACTTATTTCAAATTTTTCACTTAAAAAGCCGTGCTTATTATTACAGGAAAAAAAATAATAAAATCCTTCAATCGAAAATATAATGCTATTGACAATAGCAACATTGACGTGTACTGAGGCTTTGATAGGTTCCACATTTGAAATCCTGTTAATTTTGCTCTACGGTTTTCAACCCACCATTCATATGCTTAATTCATAACTTTATGTTTTCTAGTAGATGTTGCATTCTTTAATGTTTAGTCTGGCAATATGCAAAATATTAAAGTTTCAATCAGGAAAAAATTTAACAAAAATTGTTAAATTTTCAAAATTTAAAAATTTTGTAGATCGATGTCAAGAATATTTATTTAATGTTCATATCCTTTAATATTTTAATACTTCAGTGGCGTATATAGATTTCTTTTGTGTGCGGGTGGGGGGTAACGTTCTAAAAACAAATTTAATTTTGTTGATCCGGGGGGTGAATTGATTCCCCCCTGTATACGTATTGATGGATCGCGTAATTTTTAACCATGTTCAATTAACGAGGATAACACCTGAACTTAGATTCGAGTAAATACTATATATAGTTAACATTCTCTATTATATGGAGATAAATCACGAATAATCACAAAAACTGAAGCAAAAAAATAATAATAATAATAATTCGACATTGTAGTATAAACCAAACATCGGAATTTAGAAAAAAAAAGATGTATTAGAAATTAAAAATAATACAATTTAAAGAATATATATGTGTGGCTGTGTGTGTGTGCTGCAATATTATAAACATTGCTGACTTAGAACAGTTCTTACATATAAATTAATTTTTATAAAAGTGGGGTTGAACAGGTTTTTTATCCAGCCAGCCTTGCCCCTTTCTGGCCAGCTAACCTTCCCACTGAGCAAAATCCTATTGAAAATAATGGATAGAATATCTATATCAATTACAAGAAAAAAGTATATATATGTAATGACTTCTTCTAACTCTCTTTAACTTTACCCCGTTAAATCATTTCCTAGTTCTTTCGCATCTTAATCTAATTGCTCGCGCGCATAATCTTAATCGTAATCTAATTGCTCGCGCACATAATCTTAATCTTAATCTAATTGTTCGCGCGCATTTGCATCCAATCGCGACTCCTGCTACAAAAGAGTCGTACGACCTTCACCGCCAGTTTAAACTCAGAGCACACGGTTACGCCGCTCTTCTTCTTCTCTCTTGTCTTTTGTCATCATCATCATGTAGTCTGCTGCAGCTAGTGTTTGTGTATTGTTGTGTGTGTGTCGTCCTTCTCTTGCTTAAATGTTTTCAAGATGTATAATAAACAGATTTAATTGAACTCAAGAATGTTTCTTCAATATCAGTTTAAAGAATCCATTCCAACGAATATCGTCGTATTACACACACACACACACACACACACACACACACACACACACACACACACACACACACACACACACACACACACACACACACACACATATATTTATATATATCGTACTCTGAAGAAACACGACGGCTGCTGGCGATAGATCTCGCAATATTACACCACGGTCAAGTGACAAATACGAGTGAAGAGAGTGGGTGACAGAGTTTAGAACTTCCCCACCACGCCAAAACTTGAAGAGTGTGAGCCTCTACACATTTCACCATGCATCAGCCTCTTTACATGGCTGGTCTTCAGTAGCCCCATGACTCAAACCTACGATTCGGCTGATGCAACTCTGGAAACCAATTTGTGATCGTCGCCTCTCGGCTACAGCGGGCATACTTTTTTTTGTGCTAAAACGTATTGTATGTGTAAAATATCTATAGCATCTTAAAGACATTTTATAAATGCTTATAGCAATACAATAAATGAATCAGCGAGTTTTTTCCCAAATGAAAATTGCGTTTTTAACGTCTTAATGAATAACATTGAAAGAAATTTGTATGGATTAGTAGATTTATCTAATTTAGATTGCAATTTTTTGTTACAGGTTTGCCATTACAGTTTCCAAGTGCGTTCACAACAGTCCATGCACCGATTCCAGTGGACCAAAGAACACACGAGGGCCGATATGTGTGGGAACCAAGACTTCACGCCGCGTTGTCGCACACCGCCAATAGGTAAAAAGATCCTTTATACAATAAAGCGACTTAATTTGCTTCAACACACCTACTGTCAGAAAATATAATATAAATTAGGTAATTTTTTAGATTAAAAAAAAGTCCCAATGTTAATATATTATGACCGCTTCTCGTAAAAAAAAAGACATTTATTATGTTTCATATCTTTGTTGCAATCAATGAATTCCCCCCCCCCCTATATATTTGTCTAAAAATAAATTCCCTTACTTCTTCCCCTTTATTCCTATACAAAATTGCCTGTTAAAATCTATTAAAAGGATATTTGTGTATAATATTTTTTAATTTTTAGAACGCTGTAAGGCAACTGAATATTTAAATATTGGGGCATTTTTTTTCTCTCCAAAAATACATCAGACTTATTGTCAAGTAACATTTCTCAATACAAATTTTTAACCATGATGTTAAATGCTCAGTTGAATTAATAAAACCTTAAAAAAAATCTTATATTTCAACCGTGAAGCAAAAAATAATTAAATTTAGATCCAAAGGGCTCTTTTTTTGTCGGCTACTGGAAATAATACAATAGTTAATTGTAGAATTGTAATTAACTATTAGCAATATTTCAGATGTTTTAGATAAGTTTCCGACAATTTAATGGCTATGATAAGGAATTAAGAGTAAAGTTTCATACCGTGTGTTACTTATATACAACTGGACTTGATTTTAAATCAAAATTAAAGAGTAAAAATTAGATTTCACGAGTTCTGTAGTTATTCTTATTTCTTTTTTTTCCCTTTGCGACTTTCTTTGCAATTGAAGGATGCAGTACTTCCCAGTTCTAAGGTATCGGGTAATTTATCACCAATAAATTTCACGCTTATTCCACCAGGATTAGGACTATCGCTACGAATTATCCACTATTGTTAAGAAATCCGTAAAATTACAATAGTACAGGCACTTAATATAAATCTTTTTATTGCAGAACACAATTCTACCATAGAGCTGGGATTTTTCATTCATTCAATGTTGTTCAGACTATATATTTTTACAGAGAAGCTACTGCTCAGCAGTTAAGAGGACGTAAAATTGTCTTGTTCTTCATAATAAAATTTACCCCAGGTATTCTGCACTCCCTCCCTCTATTGGAATTCAGTTAAAATTTTGCCTTGGAATATATTATTTCACGTTTATTCTTATGAAAGGTAAAAATTAATAGTTTCTCAGGTCATGATAGTAACATAACCAGCTACTGTGAATTCCTAAGACATCTGAGTTTGCAGCATTCAAAGGAAGATTCTACTTGTTGCCTTCGAATCTAATCAGTCTTCATGACAATGCTTGGTGTCATAGTGCGAATGCTGTCATGGATATCTCACGACAACAGCGGTTTGAAATAATGGAGCGTCTGCCATACTCACCAGATATGATTCCGTACGACTAGGAAAGAATCATTTTAATGGATCAATTTCAACAGAAGGGACGGATGATATTATTCATGCTGTAGGGTCGTCGTTGGGGAGATCAGCAGAGTGGACAAGTTGATGGTGTACGATGTCTTCCTGTCTTTTAGCAATCAGGTTGTAAACACAGGAGCTTAGTTACTACCGTATCAGTCGTATCAATAATACATCCTCCAAGCTACAGGAGCCTCAACATTTGCAATATTTTGATTCCTTCAAATAAATTTTATTAATGTGATATTTTTTAAAAAAGAGCGCCAAAAGATATTTGATACAGGACACACACTCAGGATTAGATATGCCAGTGAGTGAACATGAAATATGATTATATCAAGGAAATGTAAATATCTGAATCTATATATGATGATAAAGGAATTTCAGATCGGATCTATCAATGGGTTGCCACTAATTTTCGTGTATCTAGTATATATATATATATAATATGTATAACTCTATTTGTTCGAAAATAATCTTATTTGTAGTGTCGGCATGATTACGAGTAAAAGTTTTAAATTGGACAACAAGTTAATATTTCAAGTTGAAGACTTAATCATAGACATAACTTGATAACAGCGAAGAATAATTTTAATGTAAAAATTATGTAGGCTTTCTTTCAATATTTTTGAAATAAAAAAGGTCTTCAGTTGTAAAAAAAAAGAAAAGAGATAAAGAAAAGAAAAACAAGATATCAATCATTGGCATGGCCAAGTAATTTTAGCGCGTTTTTCACATGTTGTATTTTACAATAATGCAACTAATGAACTTTTTACTAACAGAGAAGTAGTGTGTGTGTGTGTGTGTGTACTGTACCACTCCTCTAAATGTATTACGATTGAGCTGAAAAGAAATAATGACACAAATCTGTATCAGCACTATAAAAAAGCAAAAAAAAAAAAAAAAAAAAAGCGAAATTCAGGAAAATTTGTAGAAAAATTCGGGAAAACTATGGGAAAATTTAAATATGATTCGGCTCATCTAGGGTACAAATGCGACCCAATGCCGAAAACCCGAGGTCAATTGGTTGCTTATTGATTGAGAAAAAGGTACGACAAAATATGGAACGCAGACTAAGAAGAAATTTGCGTCCTAATAGCGCTTTTGTTCCACTACGTGAAAAACGCGCTAAAAAATAAATATGAGTTCGCCGGACTGAAAGTATCATGATTTATTCCCATTTATGCCAAATACTGACTCTTTTTAGCGCTTTTTTCACGTAGTGTAAAAAAAAGCGCTATTAGGACGCAAATTTCGTCTTCGTCTTCGTCCCATATTTTGTCGTACCTTTTTCTCAGCCAATAATTAACCGATTGACCTCGGGTTTTCGGTATTTGGTCGCATTTGTGCCCTAGATGAGCCAAATCAGATTTAAATTTAAAAATTAAAAAAAAATTATTTTTTTTTAAAAGAATTTTTTTAAAATTTTTGTTAAATTTTTTTTTTTTTAAAGTATAGTACTACTTTCTGTAAGTAAAAAGTTCATTAGTTGCTTTAATGTAAAATACAACATGTGAAAAACGCGCTAAAATTAATTGGCCATGCCAATGATTGATATCTTGTTTATAAATAAATTCTCTGTTGTTGTCTCCCAAATATCAGTATTGTTGATTATATAACATTAACTGCGAAATAAGTGATTTTAAAAAGATCTATACGCATTAAAAATTTATCCTGAAAATGTATTATTTCTCAGCAAATAGTTAATTACAAAAACTCAAATTCATTGTTCAATTTAAAAATAAATTCCCTAGTAGCTTTTTAAAAACTTAGAAAGAAAATTTTATTTTTACGAAAAGTATTTTAAATGTAATTTTTTTGGTGAAAACGGACTTATATAAATCGGGATGAATACATAATGGTCAGTTATAAGACTAAACCTATTTAAAAGCTATTTTTCAATATTTCATTGAATATAATCTACTTCTTTCTTAATAATCTAGAGCAGGGACAGTAAACCGCGGCTCATAAGCCACATGTGGCTGTTTGCATAGACGGTTGTGGCTCTTCAGACTTTTGTCAATATGTATTAAAAATAATTATGTCTACTAAAAATCCTTGTTTCCCTCTCTTTCTCTTTTTCAATAATTATCTATTCAAAACATTTACCTGCATTACATTTAAATGTTTAACTGGTTTAAGACAGTTACATCTGTATTACATTGTTTTCATTAACAAAGTTTACTCAAAAAATCGGTGAAAATATTAAAATTAGTTCCAAATCGGTAAAAACCCAACTTTTTGGTAAAAATGCCTCCATGACTTTCCCTAAAGTGATTTTCACCAATGTTTATTTATTTACTTATATAAGCACTTATGGATATAAAGGAGAACACTAATGAATAAGACATAACTTTATTTTTTCACCTAAGTACCAAGTACATTGAGACATTTGTCATGCCGCTTGATAAGTTTCAAAACACCCACTAGGAAAAAATCAGGGCTTTGCATATGGAAGAAGCGTTTAACGCCTTGTTTGATTTCAGCGTTGCTTCCAAAGCGCCTTCCGGCGAGTTTCTTCTTCAAAGCCGGAAATAGAAGAAAGTCACTTGGCGCGAGATCAGGATTGCATGGAGAATGGTGTAGACACTCCCAACCAAGAGTTGCAATATGGTTTTGCATTGCCGTTGCCGAGTGTGGTCTCGCATTGTCATCCAACAACACAACGCCAGATCTAAGAGGCTCAGGCCTCTTTTTTTCCGAATCCATCTGCTTTATCGCGGTCGACCTCTACCCAACGGTGTATCGGTGTCTTGCACGTTCACTTTCTGTTTTGTCGTTCGCCCATAACCGTTAAACACTTCTTCTGGAATAACAAGCCCCGAGTTTTTCCTGGAGGGCTTTTTGAAGCTTATTAAGCGGTATGACAAATGTCTCAATGTACTTGGTACTTTTGTGGAAAAATAAAGTTATGTCTTATCTTTAATGTCTCATTCTATGTTTTGACTTTCATACACTACTTTGACCACAATCAACAGGGGAAACTTATTATCCGACTCACCCTCGTATTTAATTGTTTTGTTTCTTGCAAAATTTATTTCTACTCTCTTGAAAGTTTGCCAACCCCTGATCACAAGAGAAATCTGTTTTTTCGCTTTAAACTAATCAAATACTGTTTATATTTAGAATCAATGCTGATGGAACTACAGCCAATTTACCGGATTTTTCTCATTTTGCTCCTCGTCGGGATATTCCGAATGGTCATGTGGATTTTACATCTCATTATAGACTTAGTCCTTACATGGAGCAAGTTATTTCGTCTCTTCATGGTAATTCGGCAATGGGATCACCTTTGGTTACTGATGGTAGAGGTAAAGTAATATTCCCTTATTTAGAATTAACTTAACTCTCTCTCTCTCTCTCTCTATTTGATATAACTCATAAATAAAACAAACCTCATGAACTAAACAAATTAAATGAAAGAATTAGCAAGCAGATTTGAAATAAACAAATGAATTTACTTTTATTTAAATCTCTGTAAATGTAATATTTTGAATAGAGTAAATGCAATAGCTCTCATACCATGCAAGAGCACCACTCGACTTTTTTAGATAACAATTAGTATTTTTTAAAAATTTATTTCTAAATCCTTTATCCTGTATTGTAATATTCTGGTTTTCCTGTATTATATCTCTCGTCAATTTCTTTCTAATCAATCCCTCTTTTTAATTTTTAGAAATGACATGTTTAAATTTGTATGCAATTTATAATTTGCATCGGTTCAAGCAGATTTCTTTAAAGAAATAAATCATATTTTATGATTGAAAGTTTTAGTTTTTTATTGAAAAAAAAAGTATATAATATGATCATAAATATAACTTTCTGCATAAAATATCCTCCCCCCCCTCTTTTTATGATTTGTTACTTAATTATGATATCCAAAAACTTATTTGAATCCCTTTTAGTCCCATTACCTATGGATTACCTTCAGCAAGTGTCGATGCTCCATCAAAGAAATTTACTGGATGTCCATAATTCTTTGCAAGCCACTACAAATGCTACGACTGACTTAACCCTTGGACTTGATGGTAAGATACTCAGAAACTGATTATTTCATTTTGATGAAATTGAGGCGATCGAAATTATTTTTATTCTTCAATTATTGTGTTAACGATATTTTCTTTCAATACAGAATCTAGTAATGTCTCAATAATAATATTAAAAGAAATGCTACATTTATACTTCTATCATTTAATATTATTATAGATTTCATATATTTTCCTACCTTTTTGTTAAAAAACAGTGCTAGATAAAGGTAGCGCCATCTATGGACACTAAATAAAGTTATTCTTAAATTGTAAGCTTTTTAGCCAAACAAATCTCAAAGGTAACGTAGAATCTTTAAAAAAAATTCATAAACTTTTAAAATAAATCAATTTATATACTTAAACAAAATTATTTCATGAAATAGGGAGTAAATTCATTCGAATTTTTATATCACTAAAAAAAGTAGGCTCCAGTGAATTCTTTGAAAATTTTTACAGAAATTTTAAAGAGGAAGATACGAAAACTGTATATAAAGGGAAGTTAAAACGATAGAACTTCCAACTATATAAATATTTCGTAATTTATTAAATTTTTTTCCTTAAATTTGGAACACAAAAAGACACTGCTTAAACAAATCCTATTTCTCAAAATAAAACAATAAATAATAAAATAGATTAGCTTAAAAATATTTCATCCAATATTTTTTTTTCATGTAAAATACAAGAATCTTGTTCATTTCAAGACATTTTTATATGTTTAAAATTCATCATAAGCCGTTAATCAATTTTAAATATTTTTCTAAGTGATGCTTAGAAAATGAAGTATTACATGTAAGTTTTATCATAATTAAACCAGTGACAAATTTTTGAAAAAAAGCAAATTAACGTGTGAAGAAATAATACATACGGTTTAAATATTTACTTGTGTTGAAGAAAAGTGAAAAAAAAAATTTTTTTTTTCAACTTATGATTTGGAATTTATCATTAAATATTATGAAATAATGAGAAAACTTCTGATATCTCAAATTAAAATTAAGGAACTCATTAGAGTTGAGAAATAGTTCTCTTTCCACAGCTAATTTCCATTTAAATAATTAACATTTCATCTAAATTATAAAAGTTTCTTTCTCTATATCTCTCTCTTGTATTGTACTACTTGTACTCAAATCTTGTCTAGAATTTTGATAAAAATAAATGCTGAAAAAGTAATCTCTTAATATAAATTATATAAAATAGTAGCTTCAAATTTTCCTTTCAATGATTGAGTTATTTTTTTAATGTCTCATTTCGAACTAACTAAGACCCCCTATATTAAAACGTACCGATCTAACCTAACCTGAAACAGAGATATTATTGGCAGGGACGTTTTAAGACTTGTTGAGGCCCTTGTCCTCTACGTAAAAGAAGGCTTTGGACTCCAACACAAATGCAGGCCTCACCTATGACCCTTAAAAGTAAATAGTACATAGCATATACGTTGTCAAAAACTCGTATAAACAGTAATGTGCATGATACAATCGCATAAATCAGCTCGACCTACTGTCGCTCTTTGACTTTAAGAGTAATGATGGTGTTTGGTGGTAGATCTAGACGACCGATCATGGACGACGGTCATCACATAATAATACAGTTTTGCCATTGTTGCCAGCTGACATATAGTCCGAAACTCCGAGTTTTTCGGAGAATACAACCGGAAATAACATTTGACCGTTACAATTCGAATCATGATCGAGATCATGATCGAATCACAGTCGAGAACGAGACAAGGCCCCCACTAAGGTGGAGACCATGGGCCGGGGCCCAGTTGACCCATATATTAAGACATCTCTGGTAGTTGGTACGGAGCGTAAAGTCCAACTTATGTACTTTTCTTACATAGCCTAAACGAAATGTACAGGTATATTGTGCACTTAACTCAAAAATTAAAATTGTATTATATTTGTAATCATTTGCATATACAGAGTGATATCTTGTGGGGCACTACTAACTATTTTTAAGATAATTATGGCATGGAATCACTATTTACGATAGGTATCTGAATCTAAAAAAATCTTCTTAGCAATGCATAAATTTCTTGAACGAAATCCTCCTATGTTGGAAATATTTAAAAACATATTCGTATGTAATATCTGAATATGAATAGGATATATATATAGTGTAGTTCATATTAAAAGGCGGTTATGATCTTTATATATAATCCATGCCTTCACACTATTTAAAGATGGTATTAATTACCTGCCAAATAGTATTCCTGACTGCTTATTGTACGTAATTTGCTTAAATCCCTTATAAAACTGTACTATTTATATTTTTTATCTTTTTGACAATCTTTACTTCCTTCCTCCCGCTTTTCTACATGGTAGTGTACATAGTAATACTTGAAATTTCCGTAAAAAATAAAATTTTATCGAGAATTAGATTCCTCTTCAAGATAGCTTTAATTTATTTTTAAGGCACATCACTGAATAATTTTATAGTATCTCCACTCGCGGTAATCTATTTAGAGGTTTCGTGACAGCATAAAAAAGTATTTTTGTGTGCTTGCAAATAAAAGTTTTGTTTTGTTTTTTAAAGGTTCCCAATTGAGCAGTCCTAAGCCAGGTGTTCGTCATGGAAGAAAGAGAGCTTTATCTAGCTCCCCGTATTCCGATTTTGATATTAATTCGATGATAAGATTTTCCCCGAGTTCCTTGGTTTCATTTATGAATGGATCTCGAAGTTCTAGTGCTAGTGGTTCCTATGGGCATTTGTCAGCAGGTAAGTCTTTAGAGAATGATATGTATGTTTTATATGGTATAAGTAGCGACGATATGAACCTGAACTTTTTTTATTCGATTATTACTAGCCATCATAGCTGCTTAGTAAAAATAAAACGGAAAAAGAATTACATATGTCTGAAACCAAGCATTTTTTAATATTCATTAAAAAAGTACTTGCGAAATGGTGTACTTAACAACAAAACAAAAAGAAAATTTAAAAAAAAAGGGTTATAGTCTGTCTCTGCATAAACCCGGTTAGATGAACTAGGAATCATCAAGTTCGAAATTCAGAAAACTTTAATACGTGCTAAATTTAACTGAAGTGCGACAAATTAATCTTATGAGATACCTCAAACAAATTTTTTTAAGAAAAATTTGTCGCATACAAATTTTTTTTCAATGCTTATTATCATTCAAAAATGTTTGAAAATACCGTTTAAAAAGTGGAATGTTTTTTTTTAAAAACATTTTAAAGTTTTTCTATTTTTAACCTTTTTAAATAAGTTACACTTGCTCTCAAATTTTGCGCAGGTTTTATGCAGTCAATGACTGCAGACGATATATTTAAACTAATTAGAAGTTCTTTGATGTCTCAGTAGTTTTCCCTTCAGCCTAGAGAAACATTCTCGTTCCAGTAGAGACCTTTTCCTATTCAAAGAGTTTTGAGGGTTATCAGCTGCATTTTTTTCTTATTAGCTTTTCAATTTGCCCATTCATTTTAAGCTAGAAATTTTAACAACACTTCTTCAAGGGATTTTTTTCACCTCCATGAATGGAGACAATTGGTATGACAGCTGAGTTCTCTGGAGTATCTTGAATACAGTTCGAGGAAGAACTGCTACTGGAAGTTCTCCACTGAATGATGAACGAGCAGACAGAGCTTTTCCGTTGGTGGTGAAAGATGCTTTTAGTGTTGATTACGTAGATGCTTCCGCTATGAAGCAGGTGCATTTTGCAACTGATACCAGTATTTGATTACCAATGTATCAAATGAGATGATTCCAGTCGTTCTAAATCCAGATTGGCATTTTCCAAAGTTGGCTCATACCCAAGCAGAACCAACAAAAAAAAAAAAAAAAAAAAAAAAAAAAAACTAGGTATTCCTTGACTTTTGGCACTTCAATGTAAACTGGCTTTAAATTCGCGTTATGAGCTACATCGTGTAACTTACTTACATTAATAACCCCTCTGTGTATGCAATTCAAGTACTATAATTCAAATCATTAATCCGGGAGCAAGCGCACATTCGATACTAACGTTAATGGCAACGCGGGGTGATTGAGTCACTCCAATATTTTTCTTATAATTATTTTACTGTACACGATCAAAATCGTGATTTCAGTAAAATAATTTAATTAAGAAAAAGCATACTTACCTACTTTTAAGGACTTTTCAATTTTTCTTTGATAATTTTAGAAAAAAATCCAATCAAACTGAACTAAAAAGTGTTTCAAAAATGTACGTGACTTTAATAAAGGGCACACATCACAGACACTTTACACCAACATTACAGGAGTGGTATTTGCATACAAAACTGTCATATTTCGTTCAAACTATTGTGTAGTGTTATTGTCCTTTGATGATCGACAAATAGCATTTTGAGCTTTGTCTTGCTTGTGTCTTTTTGACAGGGTGAAGTGTGTCTTGTGGAAAACAAATGGTTTCATGTTTTTCTTGCTAGAGTTTTTTGAGTAGCATTTGGTAGAAAATTTTCCTTTCAACTCAAACGTTTCATGTTCAGGTACTTTCGCTACCATGATTAATATGCATTACTTCAGCAGGTTTTTCCCTTGATTGATGAGTTTCAACTTCCTTCAATAGAGATCACAGATGCCCATTTCTTTTCTTATACATTAGGTTCATTTACATTTTTATAAACCATAATAAATCGTACAACACAGCAATCAAAACCACTAAGTTGTTCTCAGGAAGGAAATGTAGTATGTTCATAGAATGTATTTTGGAATAAAAGTGGTCGCGTGGGGAGAACTCAGTCAAAACAAGTACCTTAAGATTGTAAAAAAACGCTTGCCATTCCCCCCAAAAAAGATATGTGACAAATACGTTTTAGTTCCCATGAAAACTGTCATATAGGAGGATATTGACAAGGGACCATTGGCTGAACATTTGCCCCCCCCCCCCGCAAAGTCAAATTTTGGGCCCCAAGTTGAATTTTACAAAACGTAAGTACTGGGCAGCAGTCAGGCTTTGGGCTTCCTAGAACCCTGCCCCCCCCTCGATACGGGGGTGTACGTTACACCACTGGCCATTGTCAACAAACAAAGAGTTTTCCCAGAATTAAAGATTTCGTGGGCTTGGGGTGACTCTGTGCCCCGCGCGCCCGCTACTGGGTTAAATATATTTTGTCATTTGCATCATGACACAAATGTTATCTTTAAACCACTTCGTAGAAATGCAATCAAAGTAATTTGCTTTATTTTGCTTTATTTTATTTAGGTTCATTAAGTCCAGCAATGGGAGTATCTCCTCCTGCCGTCCTTCCTCATTTTCATCAACTTCATCATTTGATGCGTCAAGGACTAACATCACCTTTTCTTTTACCTCCAACTTCAAGTCTGGGGCAACAGCCTATTTTCCCAGGACATATGCCACCTCCAGTTACAAACAAAGTGAAAACAACATTCTATACAGGACTTCATGATAAGGTAATAACACTTTGCTATCAATTGATTCATGGATTCAGATTTCGTCCTTTTGTTATGGCATTCTTTTTAGAGAAAGCAAATAACTCCTGAGCTTGCAGACTTAATTGTTGCTGGAGATCACTAATAAGTTGTTTGGATAACTTTCTTACAAGCAAAATAATGCTCATTTGAAATATATTTTCGAAAACTCAAATATATAATTAAGATTTTGTTGCTCTTAGCATGAAAACAGGCTATCGCTGCTCCGGAGAAGTCACTATATCAAATTACTACGAAAAAAATCACTAATATATATCACTACATAAAAAAAATATATAAATAAGTGTAAAGTGACTGATCTTTGACGAGCATCTTTGAAAGTTTACATTTACAGTAATGTTATTTTTATAGATGGTTATAAAAATACTTGCGCACACATATGGACAAATGGGAGAGACTCGAAAATATGAAAAACCTGAATATATTTCAAGCTTTTGATTCCTGGAATTAGTTTGAGAAATTGAAGAAGTTATTGACGTTGACTCCACACCAATAAGTAATCTTCTGTCACATTCAAAATATTTAAACGATAACCTTAAGCTTTTAACACATTAAAAATGCCAACAGAAAAAAAAATTGAAAATAGCCATTTTGAGAGATAGTATGTTGAAGATACATTACACTGGGGACACAGCAGCCATGATCATGAGGTACATAAGATTAAAATAAACCAAAGGTTGTACATCCGGGAAATAAATAAATTAAAATCATTCTGCTTTGAGATTTTCCGAATTACAGCCACATACTGGTAATGTCAATAAGATCAAGAATTATATACGTCTATTAAACATAGTGACCTGTTAAAACAAGTTGAACGAAACATATACTTGATATGAGTACCATAAAAACCGGCGTGTAACACGCATTTATACTTTCAAGCTGGGTTTTTTAATTTTAAGGTACATTAGCCGTGTAACCGCACCCCCTTTTTTAGAAAGAAACATGAAATATGTGTGTGTGTACTATACAATGATTTTATATTTTGAAGTCTTTTATTCGAGGTATTATCCCAGGTTTTTGACGAAAATAGTACATTTCTAGAACTATAACCCTCTAAATTCATAAATTATACTATTTTTTAAAATAAACATTATTTCGATATATGTAGAAGTTTAACTTTTTTAAGATCGTCTCTTATTTTTATTTTTTATTTTTAAAGCAATAATTTTTATACCCGGCACACCAGTAAATTTCGATCTTATTTTTTATGTTAAAAGTGTGCGTTATGCGCCGGATTTTCTGGTACATAATTGTGGTGAACCTTAGATATACATACAATTGTGTTAACCTTTAAAAAGTGACGTTACAAATGCTCTACCACGTGATTCAGAACTAGTTTCTCTTCCTTTTAAACCAAGAAGAAATTTTTTTGTTCCTATTTACGATTGCCTTGGTACAATAGTTCTACCGTCTTTCGAAGTAAATGAGGGGGGGGGGGACTGTGGTACATCATATGTACCACCGAGTTTTAAAGGTTAAAAAAAGTTGTATTAATTCTTGTAGTGAAAAAAAAATAAGCATTTAATCTAAGCCTTCATATTCTATTGATGTATTTTCCTACTGTATTGATATTCAAAATATCTTTTCAAATATTTTATTGACCATGTGATTGCATACAGGAGGGTGGAATCACGAATAACGTATCATCGGACAGCATGCTGGCGAGTCATGGAACCGGAGTAGCGAAACATTCAAAGGATTCTAAAGGTTCGGCCTCAGGTGCTTCTGGAGAAGGTGGAGCTGATGAAGATAAAGACGCTACATCTGACATTAAAGATGAACCTGGAGATTTTATTGAAACAAATTGTCACTGGGTAGAGTGTGAGCGTGAATTTCCTACTCAAGAAGATCTAGTGAAGGTAAACTGATGGCTATTAAAAAAAAAATTCATTCAATTTCAAACTTATATTCATCTCAAGTATCAATCTCAATTGTCTGTAACATGAAACTGACGTTTAAAAAGTTTTGTGAGATAAAATTCTATGTTATTTTCCTATATTGTTTTATGAGCCTATTTCCAATAAACTGAAGTGTTAATACAACAAGTTTTCAATAAATATGTTTATCCTATAGTTTTTATACAGAAAAATATATAGTTTTAAAAAACTAAAAAGACACTCTTTTATAGTTAATCGAACTAAATTGTAACTTAATCTTTTAGTCGCCAAATCTGGAAATAAAATCTGAAATGAGTCACCAGATATGGGATGGGATCTGAAAATTGAAAATCGTTCATCCTGATGATCTTGATTAGGCAATGGAACAAAATTATTAAATTATTATATTGTCATCACAAGTGAGCAAAATTTCGAATTAAGCTGACCTTTTAAAGTGGGTCAAAATTGAGTTCAAAGATTCCGTTATATACAAATGAAGCTTATAAAAGGCTGTTAAAAAATAAAGACTTTACTGCAGATTTTTTTTTCTAGGTTTCAAATACTACAGATTAAAAAAAAAAAATATGTTGAAATGATATAATTTCTACTGCCAAAATTATAACTACTATGAATACTGAGAATTGAAGTCACATCTTAACAGTTATAGGACTATAAAGTTGCTAAGAGTAAATGTTAGTATGCAACTGTTTATTTTAATAATAAAAATTATAAGAAAAGGGAATAGCAATGCGTAGTTTTTTCGAATCAATGTGTTGATTTAATTATAATCCATGTGAAGTTTTATCTTTTGTTCCCATTTGTTCAAATGTACTTTATTATTGTACAAAATTACGCTTTTCGAATAACATAAAACATGTGAGAAAAGACGGTAATGTATTATTACACGACAGAATAAACTGAAATAAGTAATAAGAATAAGAGTTTAGCTCGCGAATATTTTATCATTGGTGCCAATTGATTTGACAGCACCATCCCCTCTTAACGTTCCCGTTAATGTAATTTCGTTCGGAATACGTTTTATTTTGAAGTTGTGTATAAAATATGCAAATAAGGTAGTAACGGGTGTATTCGCGAGCCTCTTACTAATCCTCTTGTGGAAAATCTATTACTTTAAATATTGTTCAATTGAAAACTTTCTCCCGAAGTAATCTATGTAAATGTAAGCGATCTATGTAAATCAGGGCTTATATTCAAGCATTAACTTTTAGGTTCGAAAGAGAGAGGTTAGGAGTTAGATGATAGAAGTTAGTGATTAACGTAAAGTAATTGAAAGCTAGACGGGAGTGACTCGTTGATTAATTAATGTATAAGATTGATAATTGACGGTTCAGTCAGTAAGATAAATGAATTAGTCCCATAGTCTTGTTTCTCATAGTCTTGAAAGGGTTTAGCTGAACTTAAAATGCCATGCAGTTGTTTGTCTGTTTTATCCATTTGGCGGAAACTATTCGCTTTATTGGACAATCAAAAATCCAATTCACCTTGATACTTTTATATTAATTAACAATTAAGCGGCGGCATCAATAAAGGTTGAGAAACATTCAGAATTAACTTATGTGCAATTGTTATTTACACAAATATAGGACTTTGAATGGAAATTGTGATTATTATTTAAACTTATACAAAACAAGTGGTATAAAAAAATTAAAGTCAATTACAACTTAAGTCAACAAAGGAAATTTTTTATTTTAGTTAGTTAAATTTAATTGATGAATTAATATTTGAAAGTGTCATCCTCTACAAGTTTAAAAAAATGTATTTGAACTTCAGTCGATGAATGATGAATAAAAAGAGTATTTTATTAAAGATTGAAAATTTTAACAAGATATATATATATAGAGTGAGTAAGTGTTGGATTTTATGGCGCAAGAGCCGAGTTCGGCTATACTGCGCCACACATTTGTTAACATGTTATAAAAGTTATATATATATATATATATATATATATATTATTCAACTCCTACTATTAGTTCACTATCTCCCTATATATATATATAGGGAGAAAGTGAACTAATAGTAGGAGTTGAATGAACTTCAAGTCAATGAATTCATTCTTGGTCTATAATTGAAAGTCAAATCATTGATTTTTCTGTTTCTAAAATATATGTTTGGAGCGTTTGTTTATCATTTGTTCTCCATTTTGTTTCAGCATATATGCCAAGACCATATCCATAGTAATAAAAAAGCTTTTGTATGCAGATGGAAAGATTGTTCAAGGGAAGAAAAGCCATTCAAAGCTCAATACATGCTAGTTGTACACATGCGTAGGCACACTGGTGAAAAGCCTCACAAATGCACAGTAAGTTTATGAAATAGTGCTGAAAACAGTATTCTAAATTAAATTAATATTTTGTTCGTTATGTTTTCAAATGATTCTTCCAGTTATTCGCAGATCTCGTTGTGTTGCCATATTTAGTATAGCTAAAATTGTTGGAACAGGTATTTTAATTTAAAAAAAACTGTCACAATTTACTACTAGCATAAAAATAGTTACGCTTTACGTCTTACCATTAATTTAAATGCCATATAATTATACCTTTTATCTATATATGAGCATTTATAACCTCTAAAATAGTCATTGTATGGATTTGTCGTAGCATACGTTAAGCAACTAAAAAACATCGCAACTATAAGTAAAATAGTAATTAGTGATTCTACGTAAAATTAGTTGTGTAAATTCATTTTTGCTTTAAAAAAACTACTAAAAAGTTCTAATTAGAAAAGTATTTCTAAAATATAATGCTGGTTATGATTTTAAAGAGAAGCTCCTCTCAAAAGGGAAAATATAAGCAGCATATCTCTTTTACATCTCAAAGAATTTTTTAACTTTCCTGCAGATAAGAGCTCTCTTCTTTATGGGAGAAAAATTCCCTTCATACACATTTGAATTTTTAACACGTTTGAAGAATAAAGAGAAGAGAAATTAAAGAAAAATACATTTGAAAATATACATTCCGCGTACTTACTTATATTTGCTTGTGACTTTTTGAGATATATAATTTACGAGTTGAAATGATATGTGGGGTTATTTAACTTGATTTGTATGCTTTTTGAATTTAATTTTGCAGAAGAAATTACTTATATTTACATGGTTATTTTGTTATATATGAGTAAGTAAACGATATTTTTGAATAAATTAGAATTCTCCACGCGCGCGTGTATGCTTTTGCTGAATACCGCCAAGTGGCGTACTCAGACGAGTTTTATGGGAAGAGTTTACATTGTAAAACATACACCGGTGAAAGTGCAGAGGCGTAATCTTTATGGTAAAAATTAAAATCTCTTGGAACATGAGAGGGATCTGAACTCCCAAAACCCCACCTTTATGTAGGCCACTGATACCGCCACTCCGCTTCGTAACAATGTATAGACCAATGATTCCCAAAGTGGTCTATGACAACATGCAGGGGAGGGGGCACGTCAGCGAAAAAATTAATTTGGGGGTCCATGAGTTGTAAATGGGGTTCTACGATAGTGACTCTCATTAAACCAGATCATTTAAATAAAATTTAATCAAGTGAAAACTATATTTACCTGTGTGTGTGTTTTACAGATTTATTTACTAAATTTAATGAAAATAATTTGCAGTTACAAGGACCGTAATTTCGGCGTTTCTTGCCATACTTAAGCTAAGGAGTATAATATTTACCGTCTCGAATAATCCTAGTTTCTCAATTTGTCAAACACAATCTGCCAGGACCTACGTTCAACATTTAAATGCCCTTTATTCAGTTTTTGAAACTAGGTATGAGAATGCTTTGACTATATATAGTAATACTACAGTAGGCAATTAATTAATATTGTCACATTCAAAGAAAAAACAAATGTCATATTACAAGAGGAACTGATTGAAATAGCCACTAAGAAGATCTTACAATAAAATTTAGAAACAGATACCAACAGTTTTAGAAGCACCAGATTCATCTCTCCCATTAAAAGCATTCGTTTGTTGCTCAGTTTCTTTATGTAACAGTTATTTTAAGTATTAATTAAATTTTAATTTAATTAATTAACATGTGTGTCTTAGGTTTTAAACACTATACTTCACTACAGTTAGAAATTTAAATAAGTATAGTTCTATACCAGCTGTCAAAAAGACATTTAATTTGATAAATTTCCAAAAATTCATTATTAGGTAAGTAGGGGTCTACCCCAAACCGAAAAATATGGCAAGGGGTCTATGAGACAAACAAATTTGGGAACCTCTGATCTAGACTGCTTAGTGTGTCTGGTATTTTTTCCCGCGCAATGCTCACGGACATTGTAAACTGCTTTTATATTAGCGTAATAGTTACTCATTTCTTTTTTCCAGTTTGAAGGCTGTTTTAAGGCTTATTCAAGACTAGAAAACTTGAAAACGCATTTGAGATCACATACTGGAGAAAAACCTTATCTGTGTGAATTTCCTGGATGTACAAAAGCATTTAGTAATGCTTCCGACAGAGCAAAGCATCAAAACCGAACTCATTCCAATGCAGTAAGTTAAAAAAAAATGACAAATTTCTGAAAATACCTCAGTTTTTTAAAATTTTTTATACCTGTTTATTAAAAAATATGTACTAATTTTATAGTTTAACTAGGTTAATTGTTAGAAAATAAGTTTAGAGAGAGACTCAAGATCTCTTTGTAATAATTCTTTTACAAAGAATAAATATTCTCTCATATTTCAGATTGAATTTATTTAATAGTGGAACGCATTAAATGAAAAAAAAGCATCTCTAAGAGAAACTTTTAATATGATGGAATGAAAAGAGAAACAAAAACTTTCGTTTGTGGTAATTTATATCATAAAGTATAAACTTAACTACAGTCGGACCTCCATTTTAGGAAACTACATTGCGATTATCTCTATTTTACGAACTTCTTCCTGAAACCAAGAACACATTTTACGTTTTTCTTCGTTAAATAACCTCCAAATAGCGAAACGCATTTTCTATTAAATGAACTTTTTCTCTTGGGATTCGAGATTTTTTCCCCTTCTTTAAAAATATTACTGGATATTTCAAATTATTCCCTCTTTTAACACTTTTTATGGTGATCAGTGTCATTAACTGGTTCTATCAGATGCCTAATTCACCAAGAGAAATAAAATTGCCGTATTTTTGAGCATTTTATTCTTTGAAACAAAAAACTCAAACAAAATTAATAGATTTTATCAGTAATTAAATTTAAGGACGCATGTGGTAATGTGTGTTTAAAATTACTGATTATAAAATAACGTTTGTTTAAACTTACTTGTAGGCTTAAAATTAGAAAATGTCATTAAAATTCCCTAATATTTACATTTTTTTTTTTTTTTTTGAAGTTGAAAATACCTTGCATTCTTGTACAATGTTTTTTCCTTGCTTTCCTTGCGGATTTCTTTTTTGATGGGTCGATATATGAAATATACATTTATTAAAAAAAAATGGAGTGAATAATTACTTTTTTTAAAATTGTATAATATTTATGAATTAAAAATTATGGAGTATTTTTATTTTATGTATGGAGTTTTTATCTTTAAGTATGGAGTATTATTTATTTTATGGAGTCGTAAGAATGACCTAAAAGTGTCGGTGAAAGTAAGCAATAAATTTTGTTGCTTATAATTCGCAATTATTGAGCTGCACCAATGTAAATGTGTAGTAAAATTTGTTTTTACATTGTTTGCTCCTCCAATTATTTTATTTCTAATTGGTATTTTATTATTTCAATACTTTTCTCTCAGAAGTTGGCTACTATGCATTTATATATTTTGAATTTTCTTGCCTGGACAGATATCTGCTCTAACTTTTATTTTTAATTTTCTTATTAAAAAAGCTATTTGTGATACTTTAATTTAATTAAATTATGTGACTGATTATATATTTCCATATCTTAACAAAATAACTCTCTTTTAGTAATATGAATGTATTTAAAAAAAATTTCACCACACAGTAAAAATCAATTTTTTTTTATTTAGTCATTTTTCTTTCATTAGATTTTTTTTAATGCAGGACCAACATACCAATAACAGTCACAAATTAAATTGATGCTATATTTGTTTTGTTAATATTTCTACTTTTTTATGTTAATGTAATGACATATTTTCTTTTTAGAAACCTTACGTCTGTAGAGCTGAAGGCTGCACAAAACGTTACACAGATCCTAGCTCTTTACGAAAGCACGTAAAAACTGTTCATGGTGCTGAATTTTATGCAAAAAAGAAGCACAAAGGGGAAGATCCTGATGTAAATTCAGGTCGTTCGAAGGAAAACAGTAGTCCAAGGGATAAAAGCAAAAACGAAACATCATCAAATACAACGGATACCTTTCTTAAATCCTCCACCGAAAGTGCTCCCACGGCTGCTTTAAATTCAAAGGTATGTTCGAATAAAAATGGATTCAAAATTTTTTCGGGTATTACCAAGTTCCAAAAGACTCTACACTATTAGGGGGAAAAAAGTCTTATTAAGACGCTTTCTACATTATTCGAAAAAAAAAATGCTTTCAAGTTTACAGTAAGAAGTAAATGCCTTAACCTTTTATCTACCACATTATGATTTACCGCAGTTTTTTTCATACAATATTTTTTTTTTAGCCACTTCATTGAAAATTAAGGGATATACAGAAACAAAATGCTCAGCTTTGGGAAATTTAATCCGTTAAAACTATTTAATTAATTAAAGATATTCAACTGTAAAATTAATTACATACACTGTTCACTTAAAATAAGTAGTCAAGTCATTTTCTAAGATCTCCATTAACATACAAAAAAGTAAGACACTTATCTTTTGACATTAACTACTTTTTCGGAACAAAAATGACAATCTTCGCAATACGATCAAAATGTCAGCTGAAAAAGCAACTTCTACTATAAAACTCTATTCGCCTTCCCCGCTAAATACTCAACATAGAACCCGTGCTGCTATATATCTTGGAAGAGGGGATTTAAAAAAATATTTCAGCTAAGTATCATCAGAGTTTTCGTATAAAAATGGTTATTCTATGTAATTTTAAAGTGAATGGTACTTATAAGTACCGTCGGTAGATAAAGAGTTAAGAGAGGGCTAGTAATATTTATCATGAAACCAAATTATGCCATAAAGTCAGTTAATTGCGTTTCGAGGAAATTATTTCTCGAAAACTAATTTTCTTACATTTTTTTAAAAGTGTAATATTAAATACTATGATTCTGTAAAAAAGTATTTCCATACAATAATATTTTTAAAAAAAAACATATAAAACCTCTGAAATTTTTCACAACGTAGCTAGTCACAAGCAATTATCTATTGCTTCATATTTCTACAAATGAATGAAGAAAGATTGTATAAAATTCTCTTCCAAAAGTAAAGAGCTATAATATTTAAAAAAAAAAAACTTTTGAGAATTATGTATATCTATATGTTTTCATAACTTTAACTATGTATACCATAATTTTATTGTAATTTTTAGGAACAGCAAGATCAACAGGAATCAGTCAGTGGAACTCCTAATGGTCTTTGTTCAGAAGTTCTTCAGCATTTAGTAGGAGATGTTCCTATTAGCGATAACTGTGTTTCTACAACAAGTGGATTAGGCGAAGTTTTTGATAGAGACGCTCATCGATGGGAAATCAACGGCTCAGTTGATGGAGAGGTAAATTACATTTTCTAAAAAGTTTTTTTTTTAAATTAATGAAAAGTTAAAATCAGGAAACTGCAAACCAATTCAGACAGACGTGCAATATAAAATTAATCAAATTACCATTGTAGTTTTTGAGGTATGATTATACCATTAGAGAATAAGATGGAGAGACGAATGTACGAGTTTAGTATTAAATTTTTTCTCGGCAATCAACTTTACCACTCATAAATACACATCTAAAAGCCCTATCACACACGCATATTTGGAGCAAACGTTTAGGACAATTTTTTACGTAGCTGAGGGTGAAGGGTTGCCGTAAGGAAACTACATGCTCTGACGTCAGCCGCGTTCTATCTCCACACTGAAAAATTACTCGCCGATTTTTCAGCTTCGGAAATGGAGCACCATTCTGTTTAAAATATTATACGCCGTTAAAATATTATACACCATTAAAATATTATACGCTATATCTGATGCATTTGACGAAACCGAAGCTGTCATCATTACCGCCATCTTGTTTATGACGTAGGGCGTCGAATAACCCCATTGGCTGGAATTTCAAGCAACTTTTATTTGGAAAAACTTTTTCAGCTCACCGGGGAAAAGTTGTTCGGAGCTATTGCTATGGCAACTGGGTAGAAATTATTCGGAATTGAGTGAAAAATTGCTCCAAACGTGTACGTGTGATAAGACCTCAAGGCCACTGTCTGCAGTTTAAAGTCCATTCTAGTAAGGCATTAATTCAAACCAAGTCGAAAGAATTTTTTTGAATTTAACTTCATTTTCGGCAAATTAATGCTCAATTAATAAATTAATCCTTTTATTATTTAAATTTATGTTTTCAGAAATGTCTCATGGAAAAGAATAGCTGAAAATGTTGTATTAGCATAAAATATGCATTTAATTGTAAACAAAATCATTAAATTCGCCTCAGAATATCGGGGTTGCTTAGATCATAACGAATTTATTTCTGTGTTATAGGATGATGAATATTTATCTGCCGTCATGTGTGCAGTTACATCTAGTGGCAATGAAGGTGGTGGATTTCTAAAAGGTCGAAAAGCAGGTTTCCATAAGGCCTTTAAATCTAAAACATCATGGCTTCCTAAGCTACAACTACCAAAAGGAAGTAAGTAATGTTTAAAACATTAATTTTTGTAAATAAAGCAAATGAATTACAAATTTTCATTAATAGGAAGCTCATATATATATATATATATATTAAGTGCATAGAATATTTTTCGAAATATGATTCTTCAATTTTAAACATTCAGTAATCAATACCTCTTTGCTACTTTAATACAGTAAAATCTTCTGTGTATGTTGTGCATTCGTTTCTTAGTGAATGTATATCAAAGACATAGACTTACTTTTAAAAAGACGTTGAAATGTGCATGTTTTTTTAAAATATAATTTAGAAACAATACCATCGAATTAATATTTAAATTATATATTTTTTTCATTTTGAATCGAATATATCATTTTTATGCTACTTTACGAAAGTAAATTATTGTTTTATAAATACTTTTTCTACTTTCAGTTTTTCAAAGAACTAGCTGTAAGACTTCAGAAATACCTCAAGCAAATCCCTTTCCCAAAAACACAGAAGTCGATACAAAGAAAACATACACAAACTTATCTTTATCAAAAACATCAGGTAGATAGATATTTCTGCAAGGAAAATCTTCATAAAATCTCCTTCATTAAAAATTTAAGAAACCTTTAAAATGATTTTAAATTCTTTTTCAGGTTGCGCGACGACAGATGAAGCAAAAATTAAAACTACAGGATCAAGAAGGAGACAAAACAGCACAAGTTCAACAAGTACGTTTTATGGTAGCATGTCATCAGACGTCAGTAGTCAAAGTCAAGATACAAATAAACGTAATCAAGGTTCCTATACATCACGAAGCATGCACAGCACACAATCATCATGTGATCCTTTGTCTCTTTGGGGTTCTTGTCGGTCAAGTGAAGTCAGTAGTGTTGAGCGGTTATCACCAGCAAGTTCTGTTAGAATGAAGTCATTAAATCGCACTGATGGAGTTTCTGTGTCGTCACATCTTACCCACAAATGCGACAACAACCAAAATTTCATTCAACCTAATTCTGTAGCCGAACACAAAGAATCTGTAGCTTACTACCCGAATAATAATTGTCAAAACGATGTTAAAATTTCACCGGAAGATTCTAAATTAGGCATACCACAACAGCTCGAATCGAGTGGATCAGATAAGTTTACACCAGCGTCGAGTAATCCACAATTTTTACCTCATCGCAATATGAGTAACAATCAAAATACAGATTGGAATCAGAATAATATTTATGAAAAAGACATGCATATTGGTAAAAATGTCACCGAGTCAATTGCTTTAGATTGTAATAAAGAGTTACTTCTTCCTGATGACGTAGTTAGTTACTTAAACGAAGTATCTCAACAGGAAGTAGAGAGCTCTAAAAGTTTTTATCAGAATCAAAATTCTTTTCAGACTCCTGTTAAAACTGATTGTTGTGTTAATTGTAAAACAGAGCCACATCAAAACCCTCCATTCCCTAATACCTACTGCAGTCAACCCAATTTAACAATTTCAAACAATTTTTATCAAAACTGCCCAGCTCAGCATCATATCAGCGTCAATTCATCAAATTGTGTCTCTCATGATGTGAACCACAGCAATTGCAGTGATGTTCAAAGTAATTTTAATACAAATCCCATTAATAATCCTCTTGCTTATCAGCCAGGTTTAAGTAATGGGTGCAAAAATGAGTTCATTCCTCAGTCGTGTCACCAGGGAGCTAGTCAGCACATGATTAATAACTGCAGTCAGCAGGCTTGGAACACTCAAAATCCTCAATCAGCTGCAAATATTCAAAATCAAATTTGCTCATCTCATAGAATGAATCCTATGCCATTTTATTGTAATCAACAACACTATAATAGCCCTCCCACTTACCAGGTTGCAACACAATATAATTCTAATAATCTTCAGTTGCATTCTCAGACACTAGACAATCGATGCTCTGTAAGTAATTGTGGTAATTCTCAAACCATGCATGTTCCTCCAGTCTATTGTAATCATCAACAAGCTCACCAGTTTCCTAATCAACAAATTGCATATAAGTGTCCCCAGTTGTGTGAGGCTTCTAACAATTTGCAATCCCAGTGCCATCAAATGCAACAAAATTACAACATGCATCATCAGCAAGGACAGCATCCACAGAATCCTAATTGCTTTCATCATTATCAGCAATGTGTTAATTGTGGAGCTGGACAAAATTTGCCGCACAATCATTGTTATCAGAATAATACTGCTCAACATAGGAATCAATCACAATATATTTCGCCTAATCATGTCATGCAATGCATGCCACATCCAAATATTTCTTCTCATATCGTAGATAATTCTCAACCAGAAATTGTTTTACCTAAAAGTGAGAAACCTGATTTTGAAAAGCAAAGTTATACTTCTCCTAAGATTGAAGCTGAAGACGTTATTTGTGCTAATACTGTTCCGTCTGTTCCAAAGGAAAGAATTACACCTGTGCCTAATCATAACAATTTTCAGAATACTGTTAGTCAAGCAATAGACGTTGCACCTTGCGCAACCTTAACCACCGTTCAGACATTATTACCTACATCTAACATGGTTATTAATGATATGAATTCTATTCTTTCTTCCTTAATGGAGGAAACAAAATTCTTGAAACTTTTGCAATAAAAACTGTTTTTTTACCTTTCGTTTTTCAAGTAGTTCAATATTATGTTTATATCTTAAACGACAAAATTAGATATAAGTTATTTTTATTTTCAATGTGTTCTGCAATCTTATCAAAATGTAAAATATTTTCTATTTTATATGTTTTTGTGTTAATTTTTTAAAATCTCTCTAAAATATTGACTGCAAATATTGTGGATAAAATATGTCATTTAATGATATTTATTTTTCTATATTTTAAATGTAATAGTATATATATATATTAGAATAAGACTGTTCTCCGAAAACATATGTAACATGAAAAAATCAAAATAATGCTGTTTTTAACATAGTTCTAATTTTGTCAAAATCATATCCTTGTGGACATAATCAGTAACAAATCTTTTAAGAGTTGTGCAATTTATGAAGATCAGTTTCATTTAGGGCTAAAATTCATATTATTGCATGAAATTAATTTGCATTATCATAACTGTGTCTAAATACTAAAATGTATTTATAAGCTTTAAATACGTACTATTTTTATAAATCTTTATTGACAATTATGCATGTAAATTCATGTATATATAAATACAGAACCCCTTATATTTGTATACCATTCTATGAATAATTAAGAATTACATTCCACTGTGTATTTTTATGGACATGTGATGTTTTTAATTGAAAAAATACAATATTTTATAATTAATACAGTAATGGTCAAGTGGCAATGATATTTTAATAATGGATCTTTACAAATTTCACTTTGGCTGTGATAACAAATATTAGAACTTAGTTTGAACTCAATTTTAAATTTCTACAAATGTTTCAAATGTATTTGTTAATATTTCTTTTCCATTTTTTAAACAAAGTTGTCGTGTTAAATAAAGATGTACATTGTTAAATTGTTGAAGAAATATTTTGCAAATAGTTCTGGGAACCAATGTTTGTTTTGAATAAAATTTATTTCCTGTAAAAAGAAAAAAAGGGCTGAATAAACTGTTATTTTTATGTATCAATGCATTGGAGGTTTAGGTATAATTGGGGGTAAATGTATTCTTGTGCTAATACACGGATATGCAGAACAATTACAACAATAAGAAAAATTTTGTTTCAAATACATTTTTTGGAGATAATAATGGGAAAAATGCATTAAAAAATTTCAAATTTATCAGGAAAAATTAAAGTGTTAAATTTAGTATTTTCTAAGACTTCTTTTGACATTTACAATTGATCATACGATAAAAAAAGTACGCGTAAAGAGTGATAGTTTCCAAGTTTTAGATGTCCTCTGGAAGGATTTTTTTCTATGTCGATTAAAGATTTATTCACAAGTCGCCAATAGTAGAAATGTGAGACGTCTAATAATATTCTCCACATGTTCAATAGGAGAAAATTCAGGTGATTGTGTTGGACAACTTGGATTAACACATGGTAAACTCATTAAAAACATTGAATATGTATATGCGAACAGATGTATTGTTTATGTGAAAGCAACTCTAAAGTTTTATTAATTACACTAGGCAACAAAAAACAACTTTTTGTCTGTTTCCTAGTTTTAAATAGCCTATTCTTACTAATTTTGGGTTGAAAAAAACGAATATGTAAATGAAATGTATTTATTAGCTATTGTTTTTAAGATATACCACAGCCCATCAATCAATTTATTGGTAAATTTGAAGAACAAAACATTACTAACTAATACATACAGTACAATAAGTCATGTTTTTAGAAACCGTGTTCATAATCAGAAATCAGTAGTATTTTTTAGTTTATTTCCTGTGAACATTTCCCTTTGAATTGCCTCTTGTATATCGAATCCCGAGTATCCCTGTCCAGTAGTAGTTTGCGAGCATTGATTCTCATCCCGACGACCCTGATATATACGTTCCATTCCTGTGATATCTTGATGAAACCTTTCACCGTGTTCACATCGCTTACAGTTCAACAGTTTTAGGGAAAAAATCAAGATGGGAATGTAAAAAACGGATCTTTAGAGACATATTGCATCCTGGGTCATGAAAATTTTGTGGGGGTTCTTTCACCAACTGTTGATAGTTCTAATTCTTTTTGCTGTCTAAAAATTCTTATACTACACTTATCTTTGAGACCTAAATATAGTTGAATTGATTTACCTTGAGTTGTAAGATGAAAAACAGCGAATATCCTTTGATCGTGCACTATTGCCTGTCCTTTGTTCTACTGATGCTCTAGGTTAGACTGAAAACACACCTGAAGAAAGGTGGCGCGGTTACACACCTTTCGTTGAAATAAAAATCGTTCCTGAGGCAAGAGCTTCCATCTACCCGCTCAAATGAACATCAAGAAGATTATACACAGAAAAACAGGATAATTTTATAAAAGAAAATTACCCTATTTTTTGTAAATAAAAAAGTTTCCTTTGATTCATAGAAAGTAAGAATGTTACAAAATGTGACGTCACTCAAAATCATAATGCTAAAACTGCACCTATTGCTTCATACCCCATTTCTTCTATTATCCCATATGATGCAAAAAAAACTCACAGATCTACAAACTGTTACTATTTTTGTTGAAAATAATCGATTCCTATCCTTCCCACTTCTACTGTTAAAAATTTCCATACTAAAAAATGGATTTAAATTTCGTGAATATTATAAACATATCCCATAGTTTCAAAAATGTATAAAAATTTCTGATATAAAATAGAGAATACCGATTCAAACTTAGAAATTTAAAAATATAATGTATATAGATTCTAAGGTGTTAATAGCAGCACACAACATTATAAAAATTCATAAATTTATTTCACTAAGAATTTATTAACCGAATTTACAGCAATTTTGCTAACAGTTATTTTACACTGACACAAATAGAACATAAGATGAATACCGAATTAAGTTATTTATTATGACAACAGCTAAAAATTTAAATAAAATCAAATAGTAATTTAAGATATCCGACTGGTTTACAATCATCATTTTCATAAAAAAAATTGAAATTTATTTTTTAGTCTATTTTTTGTAGCCTGTTTAATAAGTTTTCTAAAAAATATCGTACTTTTAACTCTGAGTCAATAAGAAAAAAAAATTACAGCTGTTTTTGTTTGGAGTAGTAAACCCAAACCGGAAATTTAAATCCGAAACCAGAAGTGTGAGTTTTCGGTTGATTTTCACCTGCAAAATAAGATTTTTATTCATTTAAAATATTTTATCGAATTACTTTTATGTTTAGTAAACTTTATTTCACTTTATTAGGTTTTGACAGATACATTTCGATTTCAAATAGGCATAAGTTAATTGACAGCAATGTTTGTTTTGATTTAAATGAGTTGCATTCAAAATTAGAGCCCTTTAGTTCTTTTATTATTACATTTATATAGAGAGTTATAGTTATTTTTTATTAAATTAAATTTATCATGCCAAAAACAATATCAGTGAGGCTAAAAAGAAGAAATTTCCAGAGAGCAGAATTTTTGTTATAGATACGTACAAAGAAAAATCGCAACGGATCTTCCAAATTCAGTTATTAATTCTATTAAAAAGACTTATATGGATCTTTGCGATTAAAATCTTCAAAGAAAGTGTCTTCACGGGAAAACTCAGAACTGCAATGAAAGTTTTAACAATGCCGTGTGGAGTATAATCCCGAAAGAAACCTTTACTGTGAGCTACAGACACTCTGCTCTGGGATTTATATTGCAATAATACTTTTTAATTCTGGGTTTATTGGTCTATTACCTCTATTTCAAAAGTTAGGAATGGAATTAGGGCTTGAGATGAGAGAGAAAAGATATTTTTTGGTACTTCGACAATACGAGAATAGTTGATTCAACGAGTCACTCTAAACCATATAAGAAACTGTCTCGTTAAAAAAGAAAGGCCCATCAAAAATATAAAAGTTTGAAGTATGAGGTTCAGAAAGGCATCACGTAGAAACCTGGAGAGTTTAAATACCCTCCTAAATTTTAAAAAGTTTTATTGCAAATATAAACTTTATTTTGCATTTTCTGAAGAACGTTGTTTTCGTACATAATGGTTCGCGGTAACTCTTAAAGAAATTAAAATATTCTTATGAAATTGTTTGAGTTCGTTTTTTGTACTACAATAAAGGCTTTGTGCTAAGAGCTAAGGGTAATTTTTCAATTTAGTTATTTTTAATGTAATTTTTTTATATGAAGAAAAGTTTTCTTAAAAGAAATTCTGGGTTTTTTCATGCCCAACACCCGTATTTCATAATTTTATTGTTAAACTTGTGTTGTTTTAGCATACAGCACAGTTAAAAATTAAGGAATTGTATTCCTACAAACATTTTATTAGTTTTTGCAATATATATATATTTTAGAGTTGTTAGCAAAAGAAAGCAAAATATTTTACAATATTTTGGTTCAGATTTCTCAATATTTTGAAAAATAATTTTTCAAAAAATTCTTTTTGCTGTATTTTTATAGTTTTGTAACATACTTACTTAAAAAATAACAATGAAATAATTATTTAAGTCATATTTTAGGAAATTGGCTCTGAACCCAGTCGGATAACTTAAATACTGTATCATCTTGGGAACAAAATAAAAAACAATAAAATTCAGAATTTTAAAAAATAATTTTTGGAGACAAAACAAAAAGTTAATAGCAAAAACAAAATAAATAATAAAATAAAATAAACCCGAAAACAAAATTAATTTATAATAGCAACTGTAATGAATTTTAATACACAAATAAATTCTAATAAATTTTAACTCTTTTCCTTATTAGATTTTACAATGAATTTCTGAGGATCTTGAACGTCATGAATATGTTTAACATGATATTGACAATCAGAATGATTAAAAGTCTTGAAATCACACAGTTGACACCTAAATCTTGCAAGTCCCAAATGCCGTGCGACATGTCTGCGTAGATTTGCTGGTGTTGAAAAGTTTTTTGAGCAGCACAAGCATACCAATTTTTGAAAATCTGCATAGCTCCCACACATAACTGAAAAACTATCAGCATCACTCTTCGTATTTCCCGATTTTGCGAAAGTTGTAGACGTTATTTCTGCTTTCAAAACATCAGTTTCTTCTTTTGTTTTCTTGTGCACTCTCATTAAATGTCTGCAGACACACCAAACTTGAACAAATGTGTAGTCACATATTGGACATTTGTAGTATAATCGTTTTTCTGCATGGATCGAAAACATATGAAAATGCAATGTTTTGAGCGAACTGAAATCTATGTTACATTTCAAACACTTGAATTTCGTTACATCGCAGTCACCTCTTAATATTAGACATTTTCCTCGTTTTGATATTTTATCTAGTTCACTTGAAGTCATGAAGAAAAATGATTTTGAAGATCAGATTGAAGAAGATCGATTAAACTTCATGCCTAAATTTTTGAATTCCTTTTCTTCCTAAAAAGATAAATAAAATGAATAAAGAGGGATTAAGGGATCGGATTTAAAATGGTACTAAAGTAAAAATGTTAAAACATGACTCATTGCACATTAGTAAAGGGTTTTGATTCATTTTTTGTTTAAGGTATCCGAATACGTAGAAATGACCAAATTCGGACAAAGCACATATTTTTTGTTTTTTATTTTATTTAAGGTATCCGAACACGTTCGGAGTACTTTTTAACAAAATAACATACTAAAACATTATAAATGCTCTTTTAGGACTCAATACCAATAAATATTACTATATTGAACTATCAAAATTTAAAATAAATTACCTGAATTTTACAAAAATAACAATTATAAGGGGAATTTTAGCAATATTTTTGAAAAACTTCAAAGCAGTTAGAGAAAAAAGTAATAAACATATATTAAAAACAAATTTGATGCACTTATCTAGAAAATGCACTAAAATTTTAATTTTTTATTAAAATTTTAGAGCTGATTGAGTAAACATTATAAGAAGTGTTACATTTTTTATGAGACCATTATTTAAATAACAAGCCATAACTCAAAAAGTATTCATACAATAAGAAGTATTTTAGTACATTCTCTAGAAATAACATAAATATCAGGTTCAAAAAGTTTTATAGAAATACATTCGTAATATTTTGAGTTATCAGACTCGCCATGATAGATTTTGAGCAATTTATAAATGCCCACTTCTGGTAGATCAAAACCCCACTTCCGGTTTTTCTAAATTTATAAAATTGATTGTAACTTGGCCTCTAGGTAGTGTAGAAACAAAAAGTATGTTTCGTAAAGTCAAAAGATAGCTCTATTCAATAAAATAAAAAACAAAAATATCTGTCTTGACTGAATTTGGTCATTTTCAACGTGTTCGGATACCTTAATAGAGCTATCTTTTGGCTTTATAAAACATATTTTGTTTTATTTCTACGTTACCTAGAGGCCAAGTTACAATCAATTTTATAAAATTAAAAAAACTGAAAGTGGGGCCTATAAACTACCAGAAATGAGCATTTAAATTGTTCAAAATTTATCATGGAGAATTTGACAACTCAAAATATTATAAATGTTTTTCTATAAAACTTTTTAAACCTAATATTTACATTATTTTCTAGAGAGCGTTCTAAAATATTTTATGAGTTATGGCCTGTTATTTAAGAATAATGGTGTCATATATATAAAGAATGTCACATTTCTTATAATATTTTCTTGATCAGCTCTAAAAATTTTAAATTTTAATAAAACATTAAAATTTTAGTACATTCTGTAGATATGTATCTGATGTGTTTTAGTAATACTTTTACTGTTTGTTACTTTTTTCTCTAATCGCTTTGAAGTTTTTCAAAAAAATATTGCTAACATTTCACTTATAAGTATGATTTTTGTAAAATTTAAATAACTTTAAAAAAATATTTTACGTCAAATATTAGTACTTACTGGTATTTATCCCTAAAAAAGGCCTTTTTAATGTTTTAGTATGCTATTTTTTTTTTTTAAAAAAAAAAGTAATCCGAACGCGTTCGGGTACCTTAATAACACAACACTTAAAAGAAATGAGGAGGGGGTAAATTCCGTTATTGGGGACGGAAATCGTAATTTTGAACCAAGATCATGTGACGAAGACGTGGATCCTCAAGAGATTTATTGTACATCAGCAGTTCTACGCGACGGGTCCTTCCTGGCATTTGGACTTGAACCAGCGACTCGAAAGAAGCAAACTGGTGTAAAGGAAGCTTAACTCCACCTTTCCCCCTGACAACTGAATGAATTTAAAAGGGAATACACACATTTTTGCGTATTTAAAACAATAATTAAAAGCATTATAACTATTTTTATTAATCATTTGTAATTATTTTGTGTATGTTTTAATGGTTTAATAATAATATAATTCTTATTTGCCAACTAATAATTTTTAGCTGATGATTTGTTTGGAAATTTATTTCTTTGCTAATGCTAAATGTTTTTTAGCAATAGATATAGAATTTTAGTTAGTTAATGTGTTTTAATTATAAAATGTTGGTTCAGAAGATATTCTAAAATAGGGTTACTCAAACTTTTTTTCAGCCAGGCCACATACATATGTTTGCTATTTCACGCGGGCCGCATACATATGATGGCTATTTCATGTGGGCTGCATACATATGATGGCTATTTCACGCCGGCCGCAATATGATGATTAATGGAGGGGAAGAAATGCTTTAAGACCAAGAAAACATAGAAAATTTGTGGAAATTCATCAAAATATTAAAACTCCTATTTTGCTTTTTTTAACTATTATTTTTTATATTTTTTATTTTTTTCACTGAATTCTCCTAAATTGGATGCATTTAAGAACACTCTTTCACAATTTCTGCATCAGTAAACGGTTTCATATGATTACCAATGATATAACAAATTTCATAGGGTGCCTTTGTTATTACTGAGACATTACCACTGACAAATATTTTGTTGTTGTCGTAAAGATTATTCACAAGAAAGCCTATTTATCTTGAAAGAGATCTTCGAGGAAAAGTGTAAGGAAAAAGAACGTTTCCTGTTTATTGGTATTTTTTAAGTACATTTCTTAAAAAATCAAACAATTACTGAACCATGGTTGTTTTTCACTACAAAGTCAACTTCCCAATCGTCCTGAAACATTCTACTTACTTCGAATATTTTTCGCTTGTAAGATATGAAAGATAGTTAAAAATTAGTTCCACTCATAAAATGGTCGCTACTCCACTGTTGTCTTTTAACACTAATCAGAAAAAAATATATAAATTCGCACCCATGCGACATCAACAGCAAAAAGCAAAATTGATACTTTTGATTTTTTAACAAAGAATTTCCCACCAAATTTTCATAAATGAATGGATTTCTCAGAGTAATGGGCCATGACAAGGGCTACATAAAAAGGCCCGGTGGGCCGCAGGTTGAGTATCGCTGTTCTAAAGTTATAATAAAATGTATTTACCTTTAATTCCATTTGACTCACATTCTCTACAAATAAATCTATACCGGCTACAAGTTTATAACCATAACTACTCGGCTATAAAAAGCTACAAATACATGTTACGTATGTTATATATGTTGTTACGTATTTTAGTTTTTTATAATGAAAATATCAAGAAGAATTCTATTTTATTGCACAGCATAAAAGCAGTACATTAAAACCCGTTCAGGACCCTGATCACATATATGGGATCACATCAGGGAACACGGTATCACACGTGAGATTGCGCTTCCCCGTTCTGACGCACGTAGTCACACCGATGTGATCTTAATTTGGAGCTTATGAAATTTGAAATGATTATAAACTATAAATTTCGGCGTATTTTATTACAGTAATAATTTTATATGAATTTTTGAATGAATTTAGAACAACATTTTTTTTTTAATAAATATATATGGGGATTTTTTTGTTGTTTTTAGATTTGTTTAGTACATTTTAAGAAAAATATGCTGAAATTAAGAAAATAAAAAGAAATTGTTATAATTAAAATGGGAATAAGGGGGTGAAAATTTGCGAAAAATAACATAAATGAGGCCCATTCTGTACCAAAGGCTTATGAACGAATTTTCAATTTTTCAAATCTGATGTGTTGCTGTGTTATTCATTTTTGAAATGACCATCAGGATAAGAGGTATTTAAATTTTTACAAAAACTGGTTATTATATGAAATTGCTTAAAGAAGAGTGATTATATTAACATAAGGGACTGTAAATTTTGTAATAAAACAGTGATTGATAAATCTGAAGGTTAAAACACTTCTACTATAATACAGAATACACACAAAAAATTTCAGTTCATTATTTTCAAAACTTTTTTAGCAATCACTGTCCCCGTTTGAGCATTTTCAAAAAAAATACACATTTCGAGTAAAACGCGTTTTCAAGTATGACATCTTGCTTAAAGTAATGACATCTGCTTTTACTAAAACACTTGTAGTTTTTGTTCTAGGGAATGGAAAATTATAAACTTAGTATTTATATAAAGCTAATAAAATGGCCTATAAAATAAACTCATAAAAAGTTTGTCAATTTTTGGCATTATTCACAATTTTAGGGTAGTTGGATACTTTAATATGAAAAATCACCTGGTCCTGAACGGGTTAAATTATAAATATATTTAATATAAGCTAAAAAGGAGCTATATATTATAAATATTTAATATTCTCTGGACGTACATAGAGAGGGACTGTTAACTTTGGGAATGGTTCAGAACTGCTTTGAATCCTAAATAAAATCTAAACATATATTTTTTCTCTTTCTTGATTAAGAAAAATTTTAGACAATAAAAATAAAAGAGCTTTTCTGATTTATTTGATACTCTTACATCTATACATTTCATTATACAGGCAAAAAATTTTGCCTCTATAGCAAATATAAAACTTTATAAAAGTGTATCGGGCATTACTTTCAGTAATTGTTTAAGTGATATTTTATCTGTCACCGTTTTATGAAATAAAGGTAGTTATTCTTTCTACTTTTATGAAATAAAGGTAGTTATTCTTTCTACTTTTATGAAATAAAGGTAGTTATTCATTATGCTAATTAAATGATGGGGCATTTAATTAGCATAATATAAAATTATAGGGAGAAATTCCCTTTAAGAATAAATTTACTACATTCACTTAATCGTCAAGGAATCTGAATATTACTATACTACTTGTTGAAATAAAGGCAATAAATAATTAGAATTTTAATTTTAGATATTATGATAGCTCATAAATTCTACCTCTCTCTATATAATTTATTTAATTTTGATATTAATATTTATATCAATAGATAAAGTTTTGTAGAAATCCATCTCATTGGGAACTGAAATACCAGATAAGTATCACTATACTTATAACATTAATATCAAATGGAGATCTGTATCAGTCAGGATTGATCACAGGCTGAATGACTATTTAAACTAAGAAGCTAAATGCTGCTGTGAATTAAGGGTATATGGTTTTATTTATAAATTTTATAAGAAACCTTAAAATAAAATTTTTTAATTAAGTTTTTTTAAAAAAAAATAATTTAGGAAAAAAGCATTTGTTTCTGTAAAAAATAACAAACGGAATTTT